>SZWC01003171.1:24187-86999 GCA_023375785.1 Penium margaritaceum | reverse complement strand
ACGGGGGGGGGGGGGGGTTCCGCCCCTCTCCACCGTTAGCCCCTCTGTCGGTCGACCGACGGAGCCAATGGGGCTGACGGGCCACTCCGAGGCCCTTGGAGGGGCTCGACGGAGCCCTCCAAGGGCCCCCTCAAGAAGAAGAAGGGAAGGGGGCAAACGGGGCTAATGGGCCCCCTCAGAGGTCTCCTCTCTTAGAGGAGGGGTGCGAGGCCCTTCTCGTAGTGGCAGCAGCAGTTGCAACGGTAGGTGTAGTCGTTGCGGTTGTTGTTGCTGCTGCTGCTGCTTCTACTGCTGCTGTTGCTTCTACTATTGCTGCTGCTGCTATTGCTCTGCACACAGCTGATGCTGCTGCTTACTGCTGCCATCGAAGCTATTGCTGTTGCTTGCTGCTTCCGCCGATACTGCTTGCTGCTGTTACCGCTGCTGCTTCATGCTCCTATTGCTGCCATCGCTGCTACATGCTGGTGCTGCTGCCCCCGCTGTTGCAGTGGTTGTTGCTGCTACTAGTGCTATATGGTGCTACTATTGACGCCGCTGCTACAGCGGCTGATGCGGTGCTGCAGCTGCTGTTGCTTTGAGCGGCTACGCTGCCGCTACTACTCCTATTGTGTGGCAGCGCAGCTATAGTGGATGCTTCACTGCTGCTGCTATTGCTGTTGCCGCCATAGTTGCTAGTGCTGGTGTTCGCGGCTCACCACCCCTGTGGCGTTCACGTGCAGTCGTTTTGCGCTCCCTTACGCTGCTGCCGGCATGGCGCCACATGGCTCGTTCTCTTTGCGTTCCGCCCACTGCTGCTGCTTTTGCTCCTCACAGGCCTCCCTTGTGGTCTGATACCAAATTGGAAATGATCTAAGGGCATGCAAGCCCATGCAAAAATGAACATCAGCTTTGTGTGTGAGTGCGATGTAAGACAGTAAGAATTTGGCGAAGTCTGGAACGCCGAATATAAAAGAACAAGGAGAGAGTACAAATGTGCCCCTAGCGGGCTTAAGTAGGTGCGCCGGCAGCTAGTCTCACTGTGTCCGGTCACCCCCGCTAAGCCAAAACGAGTGAGCAGGGAGAACACACTGCGTATACTATGATAACAATAACAGTGGATTCATCGAGGCACCGGAACAACTCTCTGAGTGCCCGGGTCTCGACCACCGAGAATATAGGAGCAGTGCTAGAAAATCACAGAATCAACGTGCACATGTCAGAGACAAGTTTCCAAACATCGGAAGCGCTAGTAGAGCCACCCAGTCTCCTCGTCGCACCGGTACAGTCCACTGAGTACGCGGGGTTGAATGTTTTTGCACTTTGTTAGTATTGTAGGACGGATCAGGAAAGCTCTGCCCCTTGTGGAGGTATGACCCCTAGATCCGTTGTAGTGTGACTTAACTGATCTGTCTCTTGTGAGATATGACCTGTGAGTACACCATGTGGGTGAGTAGTTACCTTGGCCATTTTTGTTGATTTGGCCAAGTGAGAGGTCATGAGTTCGATCCTGGTCCCATGCACATCTTGTTTGTTGTGGAAGCTTCCAAGAAACAAATTCTGTAGCTTCTTGGACGCTACATGGTTTGTCTGTCACCTTGACACTAGGATGCTTATGTGTCAAGCCCATAGTGCAAGTCTATTGGTGATGTGGCTGGTTCAGGCCACTTCGTAGGAATGTGCCGTTGAGTTCTAGGACTGGACAGACAGCTATAAAAGGACTTGTCTTGCATGCTGATTAGTTAACCCTTGCTTGATGCTCTCTTGCGTGTTTACCACTTGAGCTCTTCTTGAGATGTAATGCTAAGGCGTTAGTACTCTTGAAGGTGAAATATATGCTTGAGTAAGTTTGGCATGCATGACACATGTCAACAAAGGAAGAAGGCCTAAAAACCTTCGTCAACTTTTTGGTTTCACGGCTTCTCTGCCAGAGGTGGTTAGCTCAGTAGCTAACAAAGGGTTATGGGCCCACTCCTCTGGTTAGGGAAGTTTCACGCATGCAACCGCTAAGGTCACAAGCAGTGAGAGCGCCTTTGCTCTCACCCATCTTCTCTGTTTGCAGGGCAACGTCAGCAAGAGGGGAATGCAACACATCTGCACCTTTCTACTTTGGGAGCTGATATCAGCCTACATCAGCCTACATCAGCCTACATCAGCCTACATTTGCTTGCAATGGCCAACGTGAACAAGGGAAGCAGTTCCCTCTTCTCACCAACAACAAACAGCGACCTCAAACACAAGTTCATTGGCATCAAAAACAGGTGCAACAGCTGTAATAGTTGTAGTTGTTGGGATGGCAGGGATAGGGGAACCAGGGAATCATTCGCCCATCCTCAAGTTTGATGGAGAGGGGTTTGCCCTCTAGAAGTAGCAGTTTGAGATCATCATGGATGACAAAGATCTGCTAGGAAATTATGATGGAACTATCCCAGCACCAAAGGAGGAGGGTGCTGACCTTGTGGCATGGGTCAAGCTCAACAAGAAGGCTCTCGCCATTCTTGTGTCATCCATACAACCCTCAGTCCTTTCACACATTAGCGGTTGTACAGTGGCAGCCGCGTGCGCCAAACTTGGCTAGGTGTTTCGGTCCTCCTCACTTGCCAACTGTCTCTTCATTCTACAAAACCTCATCAGCATGAGGCTTGGTGAAGGGGAGGATGTCTTCACCTTTATGCGGAGGTTTGAGACGATCTTGCAACAAGCCACCGGCATGGGATGGGACCTGAAATCCGACATGCAGGCCATGATTTTTCTGATAACGCTGCCGGAAAGTTGGGGCCCCATGATAACGGTGATTGGAGGATGGACTGAAGATCTAGTTTCCTACACCATCGTCTCTGAGTATGTGTGGAATGAAGCCATGCGTCGTAGCAGCAGTGAAGCAAACATGGCTGCCTTTGCCTCAAGGAGAAGCGACACCTTTCGCAATACATTCTCCTCTTGGTACAAGGGAAACGACAGCTCTACCAACAGTGGAAGGGGTGCAAAGCTCCAAGGAGACTGCCATAACCATGGCAAGGCTGGACACTGGGCTCGAGAGTGCCGTGCACGGAAGAGAGGGGGAGGAGATGGGGATGAATGGTGTGGGGGAAATGGTGGGAAGGATCCCACAAGCTGATGGCTGAGTGTGCCTCCAACAAAGGGAGGGCGATACTCAGGTCAGGAGCTTACGGCCTTGACTCGGGCACAAACGAGCACACCACTTCCAAGAAGTAAGACTTCATCTCTCTTGCTCCATGCTACAAGAACTTTAGGGTTTCCAATAGCAAGGTTGAGGCAGCTGAGCGGATTGGTGACAAGCTGGTCACAGTGGGTGTTAACAGTGGAGATTCTGACCTCAAGCTGAAGGGGTTGGTCTACTTGCCCTCCTCCACAGCCAACCTTCTCTCTACCTCTAAGATAACTGACCATGGCATGACAGTGGTCTTCACAGAGAAGGAAGCGGTGATAGTCCCTACCAAGGACATCAAAATCTCCTAATCTGCCAAGAAGGTTGTCGCAAAGGTTCCTCGCGTTGATGGACTCTACGTCTTGCAGACCAAAACAACAACTTCAACGGCTGAATCTTTGGTTGAGAGTGATCATGAGGAGAGCAGCAATATAGATTAAGATGAGGAAGGACATGTCGGATGAGCAAAAGCAGTGGCAACAGACAATTTTGCAACAAAACCGCAAGCAAATGCAACCACGAGGGCTGTTCATTCTAGACTGTGCACACCCTCCAAGAGCCTGTTACCTGGGCGCTTTGGGCACGTGGCTCATTGCACATTAGAGCTCATGGCAAAGCAAGAGCTAGTGCGTGGGATGGAGCTAGGTGATGAAGCAAAGGGAGCCGGGACCATGTGTGAGCCATGCCTTCAAGGCAAGGCGAAAAGGAAACCCTTCAAGCGTCATGGCACGCGTGCTCTTGCACCCCTTGACCTCGTGTACTCTGACGTGTGCGGTCCTTTTTGCATACTGTCAAATGGAGGCATCAGATATTTCCTCACATGCATTGACGGCAACAATTGCAAGGTGTGGATATACTTTCTCAGAAAGAAAAGTGAGGTGGAGGAGAATCTGCAAGCTTTTGTCGCTATGGTTGAGCGACAGAGTGGAAAGAAGGTGAAGACATTCAGGACGGACAATGGGGGAGAGTACAAAGCTAACAGGGAGTGGCTAAAGATATAGGGTATTGAACACCAGAAAACTACGCCCTACTCACTTCAGAGCAACGGCGTAGCAAAGAGGATGAACCAGACGCTGCTAGGCATGACAAGGTGCATGCTCTTTGACGCCAAGCTGCCTCCTAGGTTCTGGACTGAAGCAGCACGTACGGCTACCTACCTTATGAACCTCACACCCGTAGAAGCTCTGCGAAGGAGAGCCAAGAAGAAGGAGACACAACAACTGAAGACGCCTCAAGAAGCATGGTGAGGCAGGAAGCCGGACGCCTCCCATCTCAAGGTGTTCGGTTGCACCGTGTTTGCCAAGATCCAGGCCGGTGAGGGCCCTGGAAAGCTTGATGCAAGAGCACGAAAGTGCATGTTGACTGTGCTATGACACCGCCCACAAAACATATTGACTGTGGGACCAAGGAGCCAAGAAGGTCATTTGCAACAAAGACGTGGATTTCCATGAAAGGTGTGTGAGTGAGGGAGAGCATCTTGAACTCGAGAACGCTCCAAAACAGGGAGAGTGGCTCACTCTCCTTGAAGAGGGAGACAAAGCACCAGCATAATGGCATGGGATAAGTGCTGCAACAGGGAGAGGAGCTCATGAAGATGACTTGCAGGAATCAGACTCTGATTCCGATGTATCCGATCCTTTGGAACATGAGGAGGATGCCTCTCCCATCATCAATGACAAACCAGACCTCCAACCTCCAAATCAACAGCAACAGCTAGCAGGTTCAAGGAGCAGTTCACGCCTCAAAGTACCTCGGCAGAACTACGATGCAGATAGGGGTGAATGGACAGGATTCAACTATTCATTCCTGGTTCAAGAGGAGCCAACGTCTGTCGTAGAGGCACTCACTTGGCCTCACAAAGCAGAGTGGGACAAAGCAATGTGCAGTGAACCCAGCTCCATCGAAGAGAATGGGACATGGGTACTGGTGGACAGACTTGCCGGGGCTCACGTTGTGGGGTCCAAGTGGGTACTAAAAGTGAAAAGGAAACATGATGGCAAGATATACAAGCACAAGGCACAGGTGTTAGTAAAGGGGCTCTCCCAAAGGCCTGGCGTAGAGTACAATGAGACCTTTGTTCCAATTGTGACGTTTGCCTCCATCCGGTCAATGCTCGCCATTGCTGCTGCCGAGAACATGGATGTCTATTAGATGGATGTCAAGACAACCTTCCTTTACAGCAAAGTTGACAAGGAGGTATTGATGGAGGTTCCGAAGGGGGTTGATGCTCCTGAGGGCAAGGTGCGCAGATTCGTCAAGGCACTCTATGGGCTAAAACAAACGCCAAGACTTTGGTACCAGGAGATGGACACATTCATGGCCAGGGAGTCCTTCATGCACTCTGACAATGACCCTAGCATGTACGTGCATGAGAGTGACAAAGGGACTATGTTGGTTGCCTTCTACGTTGATGACTTGATTCTATGCTCTTCTTTGGTGCAGTTGCTAGACGATCTCAAGGGGCAGCTGAGTAGCAGATTCGAGATGAAGGACATGGGTCCTCTTGACTTCTATCTTGGAATTGCTATCAAGCATGACAGAGCAGCAGGTACCATCAGCTTCAACCAGACAAAACACATTGACTCCATCCTCAAACGATACAACATGGCAGATTGCAAACCTCCCAACACACCCATGAGCTCTGAGTGCAAACTCTCCACCTCCATGTCCCCATCCAACAAAGTGGAGAAACCTGACATGCTGGGCATCCCATATCAGTCTACAGTGGGTAATCTGATGTATGCCATGGTCGCCACTCGACCAGATATAGCCCATGTTGTTGGGCAGGTGAGCTGGTTTGTGGCCAATCACGGTCCACTTCACTAGCAGTCTGTGAAGCGCATCATGTGCTACCTTCAGGGGACGGGGCACATTGGGCTCCAGTTTGGAGGCATCGTTGGATCCGCGTCACTGCGTCTCATGTGCTACACCGATGTTGATTGGGGAGGGAACATCTATGACAGAAAATCTACCTCCGGCTTTGTGTGTATATTGAATGGAGGTGCGGTCAGTCGGGCAAGTCGCAAGCAGGAATGTGTCTCTCTGTCAACAGCTTAAGCTGAGTACATCGCCTTGGCTGAGGTGTGCAAAGAGATGCTGTGGCTACGAAGCTTGCTATCTGAGATGAAGGCACCACAGGCAACTGCGACAGTCATCAACATTGACAACATGAGCGCCAATGACATGTCAAAGAACACCGTCCTGTCCAGGCACACAAAGCACATCAAGATCCGCTACCACTATGCTCCAGACTTGGTCTACAAGCAGATAGTGGAGCTTGAGTATGTCGGTACCAAGATCAACCCGGCTGACATCCTTACAAAGCCATTGGACAAGGATCTCGACCAGGCGGTCAGGCAAGGTATCGGCATGGTCAATGCAAGTGATGACGAATGATGATGGTCACCGACTCAAGGTGCAAGGGATAGACTTGTTGAATGTTTTTGTGCCTTGTTCCGTGTTGCAGGATGGATCAGGAATGCTCTGCCCCTTGTGGAGATATGATCCCTAGATCGGTTGTAGTGTGACTCAACTATGCTCTGTTGCTTGTGAGATATGACCTGTGAATACACCATGTGGGTGAGTGGTTACCTTGGCCACTTTTGTTGATTTGGCCAAGTAAGAGGTCATGAGTTTGATCCTGGCCCCATGCACGTCTTGTTGCTGTGGAAGCTTCCAAGAAAGAAAGTCCGTAGCTTCTTGGACACTACATGGATGGTCTGTCACCATGACACTAGGATGCTTATGTGTCAAGCCCACAGTGCAAGTCTATTGGTGATGTGGCTGGTTCAGGTCACTTCCGAGGAATGTGCCATTGAGTTCTAGGACTGGACAGACAACTACAAAAGGACTTGTCTTGCATGCTGATTAGATAACCCTTGCTTGATGCTCTCTTGCGTATTGACGATTTGAGCTCTTCTTGAGATGAAATACTAAGGCGTTAGTACTCTTGAAGGTGAAGTATGTGCCTGATTAAGTTTGGGGTGCATGACACATGTCAACAAAGGAAGAAGGTCTAAAAAACATTTTGAGCTTTTCTTGTTTCATGGCCTCTCTGCCAGAGGTAGTTAGCTCAGTAGCTAAAACACGTGTCTCAACCCACCAAGAAAACTGTCCTAGCTCCGGACAAGCCCACAAGGCTGCCGGAACACATCAACCGCGACTTGGTGGCGTTGTCGTAGTTGGTTGAGAGGTCTCGGTACAATCGGAGGTCCGTCGTGTTGTCACGCCCTCCTGTACCATGTATCGTGAACATGGCTATATGGATAATGCATCAGCGTCAGTTGTGATGGGTGGAAGCCACACAAACCAACACTCTCTCAGTGGACCTAAGGCAAACGGACTAGAGAACAGGGCCGACACAATAGCACCTGCTGTCCGCTCCTGGCATTTGAGCTAGGAGAAGGTATCACGATTTAGGATCACGTTTCCACACTGATCAATTCCTAGGCAATCACTTGCTAGAAATTGTCTCCACTTAACACTTGGTCACTTTTGCGCGAGGTGTTAGTCAAAGACTTATTCCTGGGGCTTAGACCAACGAGTGTCTTCTTTGTACTGTTCCTTAGTTAGACAACTCTGTGAGGAGCATCTAAGGCCAGATTGTGCAATTAGAATGAGAAATGAGCCTTGTACGTATAGTCCTAGGCCTGGCCTTTAAAGTGTGTGGGTAGTGGCACTTTTGGGGTGGTCACTCCACACCACCTCACCAGTTCGCCAATTGGCGCATCCACTCACCGCAAAGTGGCGCACTCTTCTCATGCATGGAGAACTTTCTAAGAAACCTCCCCCTGTGTAGGAAGGTCAAAGAACCTCCTGCGCACATCAAGGCTCGATCGCAGGACCTGTTTTCCCTAAGTCCAACATGCTATCCATTGCGCTACACTTATGGTGTTTCACTTTGACTTGCACCACAAACAAGGTTTGGGGGACTTACTCCAAGGGAGCAGAGCATGCCCAACCTGTTCGTCAAGCCATAGCAATGGCCATGGGGCATAGAAGAGCAACAATCACTTCCTTGCACCTTAGGCCACTTGCTGTGGTAGGTTTCCTCGGCATGAACCTATAGCTCTATGTTGTGTTTGTGCACGCCAACTATCTGCGTATTTAGTTCTCATCTCTTGCATCCATGCGGGCTCCTCGAGCACCTACAACATGCAAGTCGCTATCTAGCGGCTTTGTCAAGAAGTCCGCAAGAATTTTCTTGGTTGTGACGTGCTCCCCTTCCACGAAACCCTCGGCGACAAGGTCACGTGAGTAGTGGTACCAAATATCAATGTGCTTTGTACATGTCGTCCTCTGCCATGTCGTCCTCGGGAGATCATGTCGTCCTCTGCCATAGCGATGGCACTTTGGTTGTCGATGCGGATGACGGTTGCTTCCTCTTGTGGTGCTTTGATCTCATCAAGCAAATTGCAAAGCCACTGTGTTTCCTTGCACACTTTGGAGAGTGCAATGTACTCTGTCTCAACAATAGAAAGCAAGACGCAGTCCTGCTTCCTGCTTGCCTACAAGACCACACCACCGTTGAGAAGACAGACAAACCCTAAGGTGGAATTCCGGTCATCAATCCGTCCTCCCCAGTCCGCGTCAGTGTAGCATGTCAGTCGCAGCAAGTCTGATCCTTCTAGACCTGCAAACCGAAGTCTGACGTGCCGAGTCCTTTTTTAAGGTAGCAAAAAATCCGCTTCACGACGTGCCAATGTTCTGACCCAGGGTTAGCCACAAACCTGCTCACCTAACCCACGGCATAAGCAATGTCAGGTCGCGTTCTCACCATTGCATACATGAGGCTCCCAACGGTGGACTGGTACAGAATGTTTTGCATCCCCCGCCGGTCTGCCTCATTGCTTGGTGACATGGAGGAGGAGAGCTTGCAGTCGGAGGGCATGGGGGTGCCGACGGGCTTACAGTCCTCCATGTTGTAGCGCTTCAAGAAGTCCATGATGTACTTGGTCTGGTTGAGCTTGATGGTGCCTGCTTTGCGGTTGCGGTGAACAGCAATCCTGAGGTAGTAATCGAGAGGTCCCATGTCCTTCATCTTAAATCTGGTGGCCAAATTTTTCTTGAGGTCCGTCAAGGCCTCCTGCAAGGAAGAACACATGATAAGATCATCCACGCAAAACACCACAAGTAGCGAGCCACGTTCGTCCTCCCGCACATAGATGCTGGGGTCATTCTTCCAATGTACGAAGGAGATCTCAGCCATGAAGCTGTCCATCTCCTTGTACCAGATACGTGGGGCCTGTTACAGCTCGTACAACGCCTTCACCAGCTTGCACACATGACCCTCGGGTGCTTTGACACCTTTCGGTACCTCCATTAGCAACTCCTTGTCGAGCTTCCCATAAAGGAAGGCTGTCTTCACATCCATCTGGTGGATCTCAAGGTCTTTGGCAGCAGCAACGACAAGCAGGGACCTGATTGAGGCAAACGTGACAACGGGTGCAAAGGTCTCATCGTACTCAGACCCTGCGCGCTGTGGGAATCCTTTCGCCATGACCCTTGCCTTGTACTTGTCCATGCTGTCATCTTGCTTTTGCTTCAACCTGAGCACCCACTTTGAGCCCACCACGTGAGCGTTAGCGGGTCTGTCCACCAGCACCCATGTGCCATTTTCTTCGATGGACGCAAGCCTGCTGTCCACAGCCTCCTTCCACTCGGCCGCATTGGGCCTTGCCATCGCCTCAGCTACAGTGAGTGGCTCTCCCTGAGCCAAACAGGAATAGCTCAATCCAGTCTAGCTTCCGGTGTCAGCGTCGTATATTGGAGTTTGTTTTCTTTGCCGTGTGCTCCGACGTTGCATTGCTGGTGGATGTTTGCAATTCTACTGCTCCTGTGCTGTCGGCTGCCCTGGAGTTAAGTTTTCCTCTTTTGAAGAGCCACTCGCCTCCGAGCTGGTCTCAAAGGCCTCGGACGTCTCCGACTCTGTGTCAGAGCTCGCAGCTGTGTCAGCCTGCGCAGCCGCTCTCCGTGCCACTCCACTGTTCTTCACGGCCTGCTGTACTGGCACCACTTGCCAGTGTTCAGGAGCTTGATTTCCTAACTCCAGCAGCACCAACCACTCTCCCTGCTTTGGGGCTTGCGTGGGATGAAGCATCTCTTCCTTGCCTGGTTTCCTTTCATCAAAGGTTACGTCCCGACTGGTGATGAGTCTTCTTCCTGCTAGGTCCCACAAGCGATATGTCTTGTGGGCCGTCTCATAGCCCACCATAACGCACTTTCGCGCTCTTGCATCCACCTTGCCGGCACCCTCACGCGTGTGGACCTTTGCCCATGAGGTGGACCCGAATACTTTTAGGTGTGATGCGTCCGCCTTCTTCCCTGACCAAACATCTTGTGGTGTCATTTGTTGCTTCCCCTTCTTCTTTTCACGCCTGCCCAGAGCAGTCGCAGGAGTCAGGTTGACAAGATAGCATGCCGTTTTTGTCGCTTCCACCCAAAACCGCGGTGGAAGCCTTGCATCAAAGAGCATGCTACGCACCATGCCAAGGATGGTCTGATTCATCCGTTTGGCAACACCATTACTCTGCGGCGTGTAAGGCGTTGTGGGCTGGTGGTTGATCCCATGTTGCCGCAACCAGCCCTGGCATGCCTCATACTCTCCGCCGTTGTCGCTCTGCATCGCTTTGACTTTCTTCCCGGTCTGCCGCTCCACCATGGCGACAAACTCCTGCAACTTTTCTCTGACCTCTCCCTTTGTTTTGAGGAAGAAGATCCACACCTTGCGGCTGTGGTCGTCTATGAAGGTTAGAAGATACGTGCTACCACCGTTTGACGCCGTGCAAAAGGGTCCGCGCATATCGGTGTGGATTAGGTCAAGGGCTGATTCTGTGTGGCAACCATTGCGCTGAAAGCGCATTCGCTTGGTCTTGCCTTTGAGGCAAGGTCCACACAGGCTCGCACACCCAACCACATCCTTCTTGCAACCATCCATGCCACGGACCAGCTGTTGTTTCTAGATGACTTGGAACATGATGTTTGCAATGTACCCAAAGCGTCTGTGCCACGGATCAACGTCTTCGTCCTTTGCGGCAGAGGATGTTTTTTCAGTTCTCGTTGGTGTGCTCTCCTGCGTTGGTGCCGAGACCACTGCCTCCGCTGCACCCGCATGACCCTCGTTTTCCAAGCTCTTTGCAACCATTGTCTGCAATATGTAGAGTCCTTCAAACCGTGGAACCTATGCCACGAGATCTTGGTTGGCATAGAGGACCTTGATGTCCTCGTTCCTGGCGATGACCGCCTTCTTCTGCGTGAACACCACCGTCATGTCGTTTTCCGTTGTTTTTGACACGGATAGAAAGGTTTGCCGCAAAGGAGGGCATGTAGACCATGTCACGTAGCCATAGATCCTTCTCTGCACCATTAAGGCTGATGTTCACCAGCTTGTCTTCCACGCCCTTTGCGTTCATGACACTGCCGTTTGCACATCTGAACCGCCGATCGGTGGGGCCAATGGAGACAAATCCAGCATGGTCGTTGCTGGAGTGATGATCGGTGCTGGAGTCAAGCCCGAAAGGTTCTTTCCTGAGCAGCGCCGCTCCCTTTGCCGGAGGCATGCTCTGTTTCATCATGTTGGTGGCTTCTTTGCCACCCTTTTTGTTGCCTTTGTTCCCACTGCTTCTGTCGTCTTCCTTCTTTGGCGACCTGCACTCTCTTGCCCAGTGCCCAGGTTTGCCGCAATTGCGGCAGTTGCCCTGTTACTTGGGAGCCTTGCCGCCATTGTTGCCTCCGTCGCCACCGCTTCCGCTTGTGCCTTTCTGACCAGAGGCTAGCCCTTTGCTCCCGTGGCCACCGTAGCGAGCGGCATAGGCTGAGAAGTTAGCCTTACTTCTGCTGCGGCGCATGGCCTCGTTTCGTACACACTCGGACACTGCCGTGTACGTTAGGTCATCCTCCTTCCAACTGCCCATGACGGTGATCATTGGGCTTCAGCTCTCCGGTAGCGCCATGAGGAGGATCATGGCTTGCATGTTTTTGTCAAGGTCCTAGTTCATCTGGCGAGCCTCGCCAAGGAGTCCTTCAAACTCCTGTAGGATATTGGGGATTGATTCACCCTCATTCACCCGCATGCTCATCAGCCATTGTAGAATGAATCATCTGTTCGCGAGGGAGGTGGACTGGTGCACGCGCTTGAGTTTGTCGTAAGCCTTAGAAGCCAGTGTGTACCCGGAAATGATGGGAACATACTTCTTAGTAATCACATTGCTGAGGAATGACATGACAACATCATTCCATTCCATCCATGCCTCATGCTCTGGTGAGCCGACCGTGGGAACCTGCTCCTCTCCCTTCAAAAGCTTGATGAGGCTGCGCACTTTCATTGCCAGCTCGAACTGCCATCTCCAAAGGGGGAAGTCATTCCCCTAAAAAATGGGTATTCCTCCCAAGGGTCCAAGACCTTGTGGCAGTGACGTAGCACTCACGTTTGCTCCAGTGGTCTGCCCTGTGGTAGCCACTGTTGAGCTTGAGGATTGCCCTGCGGCAGCCCCCACTCCTCCAGATGGGTCAACCATTGTTTTTACCCTTGTCTACTTCCCACGTCTCTGCTGCGTTGAGGCCGATGTAGGCTGATTTTAGCTGATTTCTGCTTCCCGTTTTAGGATGCACATCCGTTGCTTACCCCTCCAGCCGATGTTCACCTGCAGACAGAGAATACATCTACACCAATACACCCTAGGTCTTGCTACCAAGGGCAGAGCTTGTCCTGGTTGGGACACAAGGGTCGTGCCTCCAAAGGCAGAGTTTGTCCTTGGTCCCTGTGTGCTGAGTGCAGACCAAGCCATTGGAGCTCATGAAGCTGATAAAGCTGATGGAGCTGATGGAGCCGGCGTGTGCATCTTGAGAGAGCGTACCAGAGTTGAGCGAAGCGTGCCTTACAACTGGTCAGTGTGGGCCCATAACCCTTTGTCAATCGGCCTGAGGCAAACGGACTAGAGAACAGGGCCAACACAATAGCACCTACCGTCCGCTCCTAGATTTTCAGCTAGGATCACGGTTCCACAATGAGCAGTTCCTAGGCAATCACTTGCTAGCAACTGTGTCCACTTAACTCTTGGTCACTTTCGCGCGAGGTGCTAGTGAAAGACTAACTCCTGGGGCTTAGACCAACCAGTGTCTTCTTTATACTATTCCTTAGTTGGAAAACTCTGTGAGGTACATCTTAGGCCAGATTGTGTAGTTAGAATGAGGAACGAGCCTGGTACATATAGTCCTAGGCCTGGCTTCTAAGGTGTGTGGGTAGTGGTACTTTTGGGGTAGTCACTCCACACCACCTCACCAGTCCGCCAATTGGCGCATCCGCTGACCGCCAAGTGGCGCACTCTTCTCATGCATGGAGAACTGTGTAAGAAACTTCCCCTGTGTAGGAAGGTCAAAAATCCTCCTGCACACATCAAGCCTTGATCGCAGAACCTGTTGTCTCTGAGTACAACATGCTATCCGTTGCGCTACACTTCTGGTGTCTCGCTTGGACTTGTACCATTAACAAGGTTTGGGGGACTTACTCCAAGGGAGCTGTGCATGCCCAACCTATTCATCAAGCCATAGCAGTGGCCATGTGGCATAGAAAAACAACACACTCCCTGCGGCTGACATAGCTGTGCACACGAGAACAAATGAAGGAAGGTATGGAATAGCAACGTCTACCAAGCCACAATCTGCAGCTGTCAACCACACACACACACTCTTCTGTTACCCATCTAAGGTCTCCCTTGACACAGGCACATCTCACCAAGTGTCTTGGGTCTCGACCATGAGAGGAGTGATGCACACGCGCATAAACCAATACTATGCACATCATACACATTTGAGACGACAAAATGGTCTCCTCATGACACTGACGGGTCTCGACCACCATGAGCAATCCAACAGGTATCTGTGTGCAGACCACAATAGCATCATCAATCAACACATGTGATCATAAAGGGTCTCCTCATAACACGGGTTTAACTCACCATGTGTCCGGGTCTCGACCCCTAAGGGCGACCCAGCTTGAATACACATACCACACGTAGTATAGACACACACCAAGACACACGATGACTTGGTCTCCTCGTGACACTGGTACAACCCACCAAGTTTCCGGGTCTCGACCAATAGTGTGCTACCATCCACATGCAGCTCTGCAGGCACGTAGCATGAGCCAGATGCCAGATGCTGTTGATGCTCATAGCAGAGCATGGACCTGGCCATGTATCTCCCATGACGTCACGTAGGGTCAAGGTCCACACAAGCCAACATTAGGTTGGGGAGACGCGCAAAGTCTCATAAGCTCTAATGGCTTAGTAATGCAGAGAGAAATAAGAAATGACAAGCACACAGCATAAGTACCTGCCACGCATGGCGGGCGGTACATTGGCCAGTGCTAGTTTGTCTTAAAACTGGCCAAAAACCATTGTTTTGGTTGTACCTCTGCGCAAAGGCATCCAAACGCAACATCATTGGAATCTCGAGCCGGACGCTACAACTGGTCACACGCACAGGTCTGGCATCGATCAATGGACACACAATGTAAATCATGCAAATCAGGCTCAAGACCCGGTCCACAAGGGAAACTGCAATGGTTGTAGAAAAACTGCAAAGCACCCCAACAAGCACCAGGGATGCTGTGGGAGCTGTTTGGCAGTTGTGGGTGGGTTGAGCCACCACCTATCTGTCCTCGGGTGCCAACTGGGTTCGCACCAGGGATGTGCACGAGCATGGACACGGCCGAGTGGTCAAAGAAAGCTATAGAACAGAGAGGAAGGACCCACATCACAACACTGCCCCATGACCCCATGGTACGCATGTCCATACACTTGCGGATTTGACACAAGTGCGCAATGAGATGCTCAACAATCCATGCTTACACACGCCTCTCTCAGGCAAGAGGCAAAGCCGGATAGATAAGCTCAGTCCGGCTAAGACTATAACGAGCATCTCCTTGTCATGGGTGGCACAATTCAGCTCCGCCCCACTCAACTTGTGAGAGTAATAGACGACCGGGTGTGACCCATTGCCAAAATCCTGCAAAAGGATGCCACCAACGGCCAGGTTTGATGCATCTATTGCCTTTTCAAACTCATGAGTGCTGTCGGCCAATTGCAAGACCGGCACGAAAATCAGAGCCCTTTTGAGATTCTCAAAGGCTTCTTGTTTGCTCAATCCCAAACTCCACTCGCAATCTTTGTGAGTGAGATTGGAGAGTGGCGCCGACACTCCCGCATAGACAAGGATACACCTGTGCTAGTAGCTGCCAACACCAAGGAACACTTGCACACTGTGCACACTACGCAACTTTGGCCACTCTTGCTCGGCCGACACCTTGTGCGGGTCCATAGCAATATGTTCATTGCCAAGTATTTGTTAAAGTAATTCAACTTGTTCCACAGCTAACTCACACTTAGAGAGCTTTGAGCATGAGGAGCCCCTGCTCCTTTGCCATCCTACTATGTACCAAGATGCCGTCAAGGTACACCACGAAGTCATCCAAGTGCGGCCTGAAGATGGTGCTCACCTTCAACCTGAAAGGCATCACAAGGAACTCAACGTGACCATAGCACGTGCAAAAAGCCGTCTTTTGCACATCATCTGCTGCAATGCAAATCTGGTGGTAGTCAGATTGGAGGCCAATGTTTATGAAGAAGCAAGCTGCACGGAGTTGATTGAAGAGCTCCTCGGCTTGTGGAAGCAGGTACCGGTTTTTGACGGTCAACTCGTTCAACGCTCGGTAGTCCACACACATGCACATCTCCCCGTCTTTTTATATGCAAACAGGACAGGTGCAGCGCAAGAAGACAAGGATGGGCGGATGAAGCCCTTTTTTGTCATCTCGGTCTGTTTGAGGTCCTACAGCTGCGAGTTGCTCATGCGGTATGTTGTACAAACATGCGGACATGCCCCAGGTTTAAGGTTGATTCGATGTTCCACGTCTTGCTTCTGTTGTAGACCTGCCGAGAGGGCATTGGGGAACACGTCCTCAAACTCCGTACACACCTTCCAAAGCCCCTTGGGCACTCCGGCAAACATGCCTTGGAGCCCCGGTTGCTTAGGAGTTATCCAATGCACCACAATAGGCACTACGTCCTCTGTTTGTAGAAATCATCCTCCACGTCTCGCACACTTCAGCTGCACTAAGTTCAGCATCATAAGAGTCAATTCCTCCTTGCGAGTTGCAAATTGCTGAAACACTTCCTCCCCTCAAGTCTTCTCCTCCACGGCCTCTTCCTTGGACCACGTATGTAGGGGATACTCCTTGTCTCCGAGCTTGACTCAGATGGTGTGCCCCTACCAATTGATGGTCGGATTGAACTTGTGGAGGAAGTTATGAACGAGGATCACATCATAATCCTTCATTGGGTACACCCAGTACACGATTGTTATGCAAAGCTTCCCTACGTAAATGGAGAGGGGACGGGCCAGGTACCTCAGTTCAATCGTGCCATCCACTTGGTTAGCGGTCCGCTTCTTACTCATGAGCGTAATCCCCTATTTCTGAGCACACTCCATGCTCACAACACTGTGGCTCGTGCCACAATCAAGCAGACTCCTTACCTTTCCCTTGACGCCTTTCACTTGCACCTCCAAGAGAAGTGCGGGCTGGTCCTCCTTATACCCCGCATCCCAAGTCTTGACCTCAGAAACCCCCTTAACTACTGGAAGGCATTTGTGTGGATGGTCAAATGCCGGTTTGGGTTGAGAAGAGCCAAGAATGACAACAGCTACTCCCTGCTCTCTTTGTTTCCCGACTTCTTTGTGTCAATGCACCGGATAGCAACGGTCTAGAAAGGAGGTCCCGACATGGGAGGTGGCCAACCGCTCTTGTTATTACAACCAAGACAACATATCACCCTTGAACGAGGGATCCAAAACTTAGGTTCATTCAATTTGCAACCTCACAAAGTTTGCATGAAGGTCTTTAGTGTCTACCTTTGGTTGGACACTCTGTGAGGATTCCCAAAGGCAAGAACTGTAAACTAATGCATGTAGGGTACATGCTCTTATACTTGCAGAGCCTTGCTAATGCTTATGCTTGCAGTGGCTCCGCAGGAGCCAACCCCAACCTACAGTCCTTCTTGGCACGTCCTCAGACCGCCAAGTGTCATCCTCCTTGCAGGCTCTAGTAAGCTTCAAAGAAGCTTCCTTGTTCATTAGAGGCCACAAAGAAAATTGCGGCCATCGCAGGGTTTGAATCCACGAACCATGAGCGCCAATGCCTGTTCCAACTAGGCCACAAAGGTTTATTTTCTATGAGGATTTCCAGGGGACACACTCATTACGGGGGGTGCATTCCTGGCGTATCTCAGAACAGACCAAGGGGATGTACTCCATAGAGAAGTGCATTCCTTGTCTGTCCGTGTAGCCAGCCAGGTAGCCAATGGACAAGGAGCATATCATTGAACAAATCTCTCCCTTGCACCTGTGTCCATCTGTCGTTCACTGGGCTCCATCAATCCCTTGTGACTCACCCTTCCTCTGCCGCAGTCCTCATGCCAAAACCACAAATGCCTGCATAGTGCAAGTCGCTCTCCAGCGGCTTGGTCATGCAGTCAGCAAGCATGCTCTTGGTTCCGCATTTTTGCAAGTCCACCACGTTCTTCATGACCAGGTCACGTGAGTAGTCATAGCGTCTGTGGATATGCTTCGTTCCCCGGGAGATGATCTCGTGTTCAGCCATGAATGTTGTCCTCATGTTGTCTATGTGTATGACCGTCGCATCCTTCTATGGCACTTTCATTTTCCCAAGCAAGCTGCACAGCAACTGAGTCTCCGTGCACAATTCAAATAGAGCAATGTACTCTCTGTCACATGTCGACATGGAAACACAATCATGCATCATGCTGGCCCATGAGATGGCAACGTCATTCAAGATGCACACGTATGCAGAGGTGGATTTGTGGTCGTCAAGTTTTCTTCCCCATTCGGCGTTGGAGTAGCATTTCAGGCAGAAGGGGTTCGTACGTTCTTGGTCTCCAAGGACGAGCCCCATGTGATGTGCCTTCTACAGGTAGCGCAAGATGCGCTTGACTGCCTGCCAAAGTTATGGCTCTGGGTTGGCCACAAACTTTCTCACTTGTCCCACAGTATAGCAGACGTCTGGACGAGTCCCTACCATGGCGTACATGGTGCTGTCCACGGCGGAGTGGTAGGGGATGTCTTGCATCTCCCTTTGTTATGCTTCATTACTTGGCAACATGGAGGCCTTCAGCTTTGTATCGGTCATCATTGGTGTGCCAACACGTTTGCAGTCTTCCATGTGGTAGTGCTTCAGTACCTCAATGATGTATATGGTTTGGTTGAGTTCGATGGTGCCTCCTGCTCAGTTGCGGTGGATGGCGATCCCAAGGTAATTCTCCATAGGACCCATGTCCTTTTGCTGAAGTCAGACTTCTGCTTATCCAGTAGCTTGATCGAAGACGAGCAGATGATTTGAACATCTACATGCAGTGCAACCAACATCAGCCCTTGCCAAGGGCTGATGTTGGTGCACATACATGCTCGGGTCATTTTGACAATGCGCAAAGGAGAGACCCGTCACGAAACCATCCATCTCTTTGTACCTCATTCGTGGGGCTTGCTTGAGCCCGTGGAGCGCTTTCACCAACTTGCACACCTTGCCCTTGGCAGCTTTGACTCCTTCGGGCACCTCCATCAGCACTTCCTTGTTGAGCTTCCCGTAAAGGAAACCTGTCGGGACGTCCATCTAGTACATCTCTAGGTTCTTTGCGGTTGCAACGGCAAGGAGAGAGCGGATGGAGGCAAAGGTCATGACGGGCGTGTACCTCACGTCGTACTCAGAGTCTGGGAATTGGGAAAACCCCTTAGCCACTACCCTTGCCTTGAACGTTTCTATACTGCCTTCTTGCTTCTTCTTCACTTGGAGGACCAACTCGTATCCCACCACGTGGGTCTTGTTGGGTCTATCCACCAGCACCCACGTGCCGTTCTCATCAATGGATGCAAGCTCGCTGTCCACTTCCTCCTTCCACTTGGTGACATCTAGACCATTCATCGCCTCCGCCGCTGTGGATGGCTCTGCGTGATGCATGAACAGCCAAGCCCGGTCCAATTCTCCTCATATCGGAATGGTTCTTTCTTTGATTGAAACTGCGCCGGGGTGCTGGTGCGACTTCTTGCTTTGCTGCTGGTGCTACCACAGCTGATGGTGTGTCGTCGTCGTTTTCGGAAGAGTCATCAGACTCCAAGTCAGAATTGGAAGCCCAGGACACCCCGGTTTCCATTTCTATGTCACATGCCGCGTCATCTTGCGCACTTGCCCTCCCATTCTCAGCACCTGGTGGCAAAGCGAGCCAATTGTTGGGTGCTTGGTCTCCGGACTCAAGCAACACTATCCACTCTTCTCCCTTGGTAACGAGGATCGGGTCCAGCAGCTCTCCCTTTCCAAGGGTGCGTTCATTGAACTCGAAATTGCAACTCCTCACGAGCTTGCCTGCTGCTCGGCCCCAAAGACAATAGACTTTTTGTGACGTGTTGTACCCAACCATGACACACTTCTTGGAACGTGCGTCTGGCTTGCCTTCATCTTCTTCTGACCGGATCTTCACCCATGCAGTTGACCCGAACACCTTCAAATGAGAGATGTTGGATTTGTTTCCCGACCATGCTTCCTTTGGGGTCTTAAGCTGCTTTTCGTGCTCCTTTCCACACTTCCGGAAGGCGGTTGCTGGTGTGAGGTTCAAGAGGTAGCTAGCCGTTGTTGATGCTTCAACCCAGAAGAAAGGTGGAAGCTTTGCGCCAAAGAGCATGCTTCGCACCATACCAAACAGGGTCTGGTGCACCCTCTTGGCCATGCCGTTTCTTTGAGGGTTGTAAGGGGTGGTTTGATTGTGGTGGACACCATGATGCTTGAGCCAAGACTTGCATGCCTTGTACTCACCCCAGTTGTCACTTCGGAGCGTCTTCACCTTCTTGGACATTTGCCGCTCTACCATGGCGAAAAACTTGAGGAGCTTCTCCTTCACCTCTCCCTTGGTTTTGAGGAGGTAGATCCACAACTTGCGGCTGTGGTCATCGATGGTCAGAAGTTACTTGCTTCCTCTGTTAGACATTGTGCGGAAGGGTCCGCACACATCACTGTGGATAATGTCCAAGACGTTCTCTGCTCATTGACCTCCTCTCCCAAACGGCTTCTTCTTTGCCTTTGCTTGGAGACATGGTTTACATAATGTACATCCTTCTCCATGCTTCATGGTTCACCCTTCCATTTTGTGGACCACCTCTTGCTCTTGCACCTTCTGTAGTGTGTTGTTGGCCACATGGCCAGATCGCTGGTACAACAACTTAGTGTCAGTGTCCTTGGTTAATGTGGCGGCCACAACGGTCGCCGGTGGTGCATCCTTTAGCTTGAGTGCCACTGTCTCAGTATCACATGCTAGTCCCTCATTCGACGCCTTGGTGAATTTGGTTTGATGCACGTAGAGGCTTTGGAATCTTGGAACTTGAATCATGAGGTGGTCTTTGGTGTACAAAATCAGGATGTCTTTTTTTTAAGGGCTACGGCTTCCTTCTTGGTGAACACCACGGTCCTGTTGTTCTCGATGATTTGTGAGACTGACAGCAGGTTTGCTGTGAAGGAGGGAATGTATACCAAAATTTGTACATTGGCCTTCTTCTTGGCACCATTCACATTGAACGTAATCACCTTTTCCCCTTTGCCTATGGCTTCAACGACACCGCCGTCTGTAAAATTGATTTGCATGTCAGATTCAGCCATGGACACAAATCCACCCTTCTCTTTTGAGGAGTGGTGGTTGGTTCCCGAGTCAAGGACATATGCCCCAGGCCTAAGGAGCGCTGTCCCCTTTATGGACAACCCTTCAGCCATCATGTTGGTGTGCTCCTTCTTCTCCTTCCCACCCTTCTTCCCGCATTCTTTCATGGGACTACGACACTCACTAGCCGAGTGCCCAGCATTGCCATAGTTGTGATAGTTGCCGGGCCTCTTGAAACTCTTCACACCACCATTGCCTTTACCTCTACCACCAGTGCTTCCGCTGTTACCTTGACCAGAGCAGGAGCTTGCACCTTGTCCACCGAATCAAGAGGCATAGGCTGAAATGTTTGCCTTACTGCCACTGCGTCGCATGGACTCGTTGTGGACGTGTTTGGCGACAGGCTCATACGTCAGATGTGCTTCCTTCCAACTGCAAAACATGGTGATCAAGGAACCCGTGCTGTCCGGTAGTGCCATCAGAAGGATCATGGCATGCATCTTGGAGTTGAGTTTCCACTCCATTTGCTCAACCTCTTGCAGCATGTTATGGAATTATTGCAAAAATCTGTGCATCGATTTGCCTTTGCTTACCCTCATCAACATCAAGCTTTCAAAGATGATGAACCAGTTTGCTAAGGCGTTTGATTGATGCACTCGTGATGGTTTTGTGCAGGCCTCGGCGGCCAACGCGCATCCTGTGATGTGGGAGTGTTGAGTCTCATTGATGGATGTCATAAGTATGGCGAGAGCCATGTTCTTCATTTTCCATGCTGTAAGGTCATCCACATGCGTAGCCACTCTCACATTGACAAGTGCTACCTCAGTCCAATTCAGGATTTCAAGGTAGCCACGCACATTCATGTCAATCTCAAACTGCTATTTCCACAAGGGAAAACTTGTCCTCGTGAATTTGGACATACCCGCCTCGAGGTGGGGTGGAGTCGGATCCGCCATTTTTGGCCGATGCTCATCTTCTTTGCTTTGTTGTTACTCAAATTTGTTGAGGTCGATGAGGCTGATGAGGGTGCTGATTGTGACCATTGTCAAAGGTCCAGTTGGTGCCGTTGCATAATCCTCCCGCTGATGATCGCCTAAGGGTATGGTGCCGTTGTGAGAAAATGGAATTGGGGTCGTACCACCTTCTAAAGGAGTAGAGATTTATCCCGTTGGAGCTCAAGGGTCTTGTCCAACATAAATAGAGATATTCCTTGTCCCCTAGTCTGCCACGTGCGCAGACCTTACCTAAAGAAGCCTATAGAGCCGATGGAGCAGATTGGAGCCGTCCAATCTTTGTGTCCCTATTGTACCTGTGCTTCTTACAAGACCACGCACGAGTCGGTCTTGGAAGCATGCCTTAGAACCAAAAGTGTGGGCCCATAACCCTTTTTCTAATGCGCCGGATAACAATGGTCTAGAATCGGGTCCTCACTTGGGAGCCTTCCAAGTGCTCTTGGTATTGTAACCTAGGTAACATATCACCATGGAATGAGGGATCCACGGTTTAGGTTCGTTCAGTTTGCAACCTCACGAAGTCCGTATGAAGGTCTTTAGTTTGTAACCTTGGTTGGACACCCTATGAGGATTCTCCAAGACAAGAATTGTGAATGGATGCGTGCAGGGTACATGATTTTATACTTGCCGAGCTTTGCTAGTGCTTCTGCTTGCTGTGGCTTCGCATGAGTCACCCTCAACCTACAGTCCTATTTGGTGCGTCCTAAGACCACCAATTGTCATCCTCAAGGCAGCCTCTAGTAACCTTCCTAGAATCTTCCTATCCCATTTTCGGCCACAAAGAAAATTGCGGCCGTCGCGGGGTTTGAACTCGCGACCCATGAGCTCTGACGCCGCTTTCAACTAGTCCACAAAGGTGTGTTTCCTATGATGATCTCCAGGGGACATACCCATTACGGGCTGTGCATTCTTGGCATATCTCAGAACAGACCAGGGTGACGTACTCCATAGAGAAGTTCATGCCTTGTCTGTGTGTGCAGCCAACCAGCTAGCCAGTGGAAAATGTGCATATCATTCAACACTTTGTGGCTTTCTCTTCTTCCCTTGTAGCTTGATTCCCCTCCGGATGTTACTTGCCATCACCGTCCCTCTTCTTTGGACTCTGACAATCATGCGTATCCTGGCCAGGCTTGCAACAGTTGTAGTTTTTGCGCTGCTGCATCGCCCCAATCTCCATCTTCATTGCTGTCGGCCCGCTTGCCGTAACCACCTCAAAAAGAGTTGTGGCTGTTGGCATGAGCCTACTACACGTGCGAGTCATTCCACTCTGCTGCTGGGATCATCCCGGGCAGGTCGTCGTCGAAGTCGTGCATGACGGGCGTCGTTCATGAGGGCGTTGCTCTAGTGGAAGCACAATTCGTGGGAGTCAAAGGCACAGTTGGCAACAATCTCACAAAACCTGCAGGTGTAGTCGGTGATGCCACCACTTTGGGGAAGCTGACACGGATATACATGTGCGTTGTTCCTCATGTCACCCATGGTGAAGGGCTTAATGAACGACTCCATGAACTCCTTCCACAAGGTCGGCCATTTCACGGCAGAATAATCAGTGCTTCAGGTTGTAGCCGATGTGGTTGCGATTCCGGTCGCAGCCGCAATGTCAGCGACCATTGTTTCTATTATGCCGTGTGGAGTGGACCGCAGCACATCAGCCCACCAATCCACGGATGCCCCTCTCAACAGGGTCATGGCATAGTTGCAGCGTGCCTCGTACCTTGAGGTATCCACAAAGATAACGGTGAAGTACAATTTTAGTCCAAGTGTCCAAGCGTACAGAGCTTGCCCATCCTTCCTCAATGGGTCAAATGGCTTCGGCTTGGACAGGCTCAGGATGCCCACCACAATTCCGTTTGCGCTGGTAATTGCCACTGGTGTTGTCACTGGACGCTTTGCAAGCTGTTCATTGAGGTACGCATTTTTCTTCTCCAATGGGTCCATCTTGGCGTGCATGTTGGCAAGCAGTTTTTGCAACACTACGGCTGCTTTTGCTTTTCCTTGTGCGTCAAACACCATGGCCAATGAGTACCTGCCGGATGAAGTCATCTTGCGCCTGATGCAACTTCTTCCTCAACGGGTTCTCCGGGAACCTCCTTGTTACTGGAGTGCGTGGTTGGCCTTGGCACGGATTTTTCAAAGAGACCAGATGCGTGCTAGTCTACGCTGACCAGGAGAGGTTGCCACGTAGATGACTGTGCCCTTGAGACAAGGGTGGCTCTGATACCAAATGTAAACCGGGTGCAGTGTTCTAGCCTCAATAGGCTGTTGTAGGTACCAAGCGGTGACAACGGCGACCAAAGGGAGGCCAGAACACACCTCCAAGTGTATGCAAAAGTGTAGGACCATCTTGGGGGAGTACACAAACACGTTAGGCACAGTGGAAGTAAACTGTACCTGTTCTTCAAGTGTCAAAAGACAAGGGTATATGTACATTGTGACACATCCTAGGTGGCCCGATGTCATTGAGCAATGTGCGGCTCAGTATGGGCCAGAGGTGAGAGTTATTGCCTTAGCATCATATAGCTCATTGTCCTAGTTCTCCAATTCACCAAGAATCGCATTGTTCCGTAGAGTAACGGTTCAGATGTGGCCATTTCTGTGAACCACGGTAATCTGCCTCTAGAAACACCACTAGCAGCGGTGACGGCCGTCCGAAGCGCCCTTTCTGGTGATGACACATCGGAGCACCATTCCAAAGCACCCTTGGCCTTTAATGATCTTTGATTCATTGACTAAACATGAACCAAGGTGCGCTTTCGTCTCGTCGGATCTTCCAAGGGTCAAGCCTTGGTGCTTGGGGATGAATTTCTATCACCTGTTTTCCCCTTAACCGGTCCAACCTTTGGCCTGGCTTAACTTCCTCAACTCTTAATAGATCAACACCGTTCTTGGGTTGAACTTACACAGTTTTTCCTTGGACTTCAAATCCACAATCAGATTGCACATTCAAGGAATATTCAAGCTGTGATCAGTGTTGCTGGTATTGTCTGGCTTATAGTATAAGGGTAGGTGGTCACATCACTTTTATCACGAGCATCACCGAGGCACATCACAGAAGTGCAGCAAGCCAACAACATGCACAACTGTCTCAAAAATGGTGTTGCTCAATGCTTCAGTGAGTAATTCAGCGCGCTGTTGTCATGTGTCCACCCAGAAAATCCGAACATCTCCTGCTATGACACACTCATACACAACATGATGCTCAACGTTCATGTGCTTTGTCCGTGTATGATGTATACCATCGTGCTTGAAGATGGCCTTTGTGCTTTGGTTGTCACGACGCAAAGTGATGCAATGGATAGGTACATGCAACTGTTACAATAATTGACACAGCCAGACGCTCTCACACGTGGCTAGGCCAAGTGTGACATCATTTGCCTGGCTAGAGCTGCGTGCCACACACCCCTACTTTCCACTCTTTAAAAGAAACAGCAGTTCTCCCAATGACAAATGTATGCCCTGTGTGACTCTGAGGTAATCGGTAACATCGACATGCTCCCCCAGCTGGGACACGTTAAGTGTTTTGAGAAATCGCTGACCAGTTGGGGTCATCGGTTTCAACGTAGTAGGCACAGTGTCAAGCGTTGATGCAAACCTCTCCCCCAGGCTGTGCACATACGCGACTTGGTGGACATGGAGAGTCCAGCAGCAATGATTGCGCAGGAGCTCCATCTACAGGAAAAAACGAGCAGGAATCAAGTCCTTCATTTTGTACGCAGGCTTAACATTGTCTTCACTGCCCACATTGCACAAGTGCTAGGCGATGCCATTGAGAGAACGTCAACGTAGACAAGGGCCATGAGAAAAACTGCTGATGACTGGCTGATAAAAAGAGCAAGATCGACTATGGTACGCCTGTGTCCCCCCTTCTCCAAAGTGGAGTAATCACCTCGTTCTCGCACCACGACAACTGCTTCAGGCCGCAGTGGGCCTTTCGCAGCCGCCAGAATCTGGCAGCACCATCTGAGAACCCGGCTGGCTGAACCATGTAGATCTTATCGTCCAAATGCCATGCAAGAACGCATTGTTCAGGTCCATCTGCTCTATATCCCAGCCATGATGGACAACCAGACTAAGAAGTGACCAGGCTGTGGTGTACTGGCCAACTGGAGTAAACGTCTCATCAAAATAGATGGTAGGAACCTAGGAGAACCCCTTTGTCCTGAGGCATGCCTTGTACTGTTTGACTGTGCCGTCCGGTTTTTACTTTCGTCTAAACACTTGACATGCTGAGACAGCCTTGCGGCCTGGTGGAAGATCCACAAACTCATTGAAGAAATGTTTGTCCAGACCTTCAAGTTCCTCGTTCGTGACCTACTCCCATTGGTGAGCATTAGGAGCCCATCACTGTTGGCGCATTGTGTTGGGCTCCGGTGTTAGAGAGGCTTCTCCAATAGTGGCATGACATTGAACAATATTTCTTGACACAGCTGTAGTGACGACACGTTCAAACTCGCGTGCAATGAGTGAGTAAGCAAGACCTTGACTGGGATGCATAACCTCGGTAGCAAGGACAAGGGCATCACGACCCGTGGCCAGCTACAGTGCGGAACGCTAAGCATCAAAAGTGAAAGCACGTGTCTGAGACATGGACGGAGCCGTGTGAGAGGCTCCAAAGTGAGCAAGGGGGGTATGAAGGCACTCTCCATGAACAAAAGGTAAGACCGGTGCTGTAGACTGTGATGGAGTCACAACCAAGACGATAAGTGTAATGGACATTGGGCCTCCAAACTGGGTGCGGTATGCTAGGTTGTAGGTACCGACCGGCAGCAACAACGACCAAGGCAAGGCCAGTACAAACCTTCCTCTGTATGCTGAAGCATACAATCATCTTAGGGCAGCACAAGAACACGTGTGGAATAATGGAAGTAAATTGTACTTGTTATTAAGTGTCAACATACAAGGCTATATACACATAATGGCATAAACACGGTGACCCGAGGTTGCTGAGCCATCCACGACTCCATGCGGGGCAGGAATGAGAACCATGTAGTTAATCTTTGTAGCTTCTTATGGAACCAATAATTGCATCATTCCATGGAGGAATGGCTGATACATGGCCGTTTCTGTGAGCCACAACAATCTGCTGTTGGCAGCCTTACTAGCGACAGTGACGGCTACCCAAAGTGTCCTTTCTGGTAATAGCACATCAGGGTGGAGTTCTGAAGTGCCCTTGGCCCTCAATAATCCTTCATTCAATGGCCAACGGGACCCCAAAGTGTACTTTGACCTTGTTGGGTCTTCCGAGGGTCAAGCCGTGATCCTTAGGGATGAATTCCGGTCACTTCTTTTCCCCTCGGCCAGTCCAACCTTTTGGCCTGGCATAATCTCCTCAATTCTTGATGAATCGACCCTGTTCTTGGATTGATATCGCACGGTTTTTCCCATGAATTCCAAATCCATAGTCTGATTATACCTTCAAGGAAGCCTCAATCCATGATCAATGTTGTTGGCACTGTCCGGCTTACATTATCCCCCCTTTGGAATGAGCCGTCTGTCAATGCGCCAGATAGCAACGGCTTAGAAAACAGGACCCGACATGGGAGGCCGCCAACCGCTCTTGGTATTTCAACCAAGATAACATATAGTCCTCGAACGAGGGATCAAAACTTAAGGTTCGTTCAGGTTGCAACTTCAGAAAGTTTGCGCGAAGGTCTTTAGTATCTACCCTTGGTTGGACACTCTGTGAGGAGTCTCAAAGGCAAGAACTCTGTATGGATGCATGCAGGGTTCATGCTTTTGTAACTGCAGAGGAACATACTCTGCCTTAGCCGTGGGCACAGAAACACAATTTTGCTTCCTGCTGGCCCATGAGGTGGCAGCGCGATTCAAGACGCACAAGAATCCAGGGGTGGATTTCCGGTCAACAAGATTTCCTCCCCAGTTGGCGTCGGTGTAGCACGGAGGCGGAGGGGTTCCATACCTTCCTGGCCTTCACATGAGGCCCATGTGACCTGTCTTGTGCAGGTAGCGCAAGATGCGCTCGACTGCTTGCCAATGCTGTGGCTCTGCGTTGGCCACAAACCTGCTCACTTGTCTCAGAGCATAGCAGATGTTGGGACGAGTACCTAGCATGGCGTTCATGATGCTATCCACGGCGGACTGGTAGGAGATGTCTTGCATCTCCCTTCATTCTGTTTCATTACTTGGAGACATGGAGGCCTTCAGTTCTGCATCGGTCGTCATTGGGGTGCCAACATGTCTGCACTCTTCCATGTGATAGTGCATGTGTACCTCACCGATGTATTTGGTTTGGTTGAGTTCGATGGTGCCTACTGCTCAGCTGCGATGGATGGGGATCCCAAGGTAGTACTTGAGAGGACTAATGTCCTTCATTCTGAACCTTTTGCTGAATTCAGACTTCACGTCATCCAGTAGCTTGAGCAAAGACGAGAACATGATCAGATCATCCACATAAAGTGCAACGAGAATCAGCCCTCTCCCATCATTGGGCACGTACATGCTCGGGTCTTTCTGGCAATGCGCAAAGGAGAGACCGGTCATAGAACCTTTCATCTCTTTGTACCACATCCTCGGAGCCTGTTTCAGCTCGTAGAGCGCTTTCACCAACTTGCATACCTTGCCCTTGGGAGCTTTGACTCCTTCGGGCATCTCCATTAGAACTTTTTTGTTGAGCTTCTTGTACAGGAAAGCTGTTGTGACGTCCACCTTGTGTATCTCTAGGTTCTTTTGAGGTGTGATGGTAAGGAAAGAGCGGATGGAGGCAAAGGTCATGACGGGTGCACATGTCCTGTCATATTCAGAGTGCGGATATTTTGAAAACCCTTTTGCCACTACCCTCACCTTGAACCTTTTGATTTTGCTGTCTTGCTTCTTCTTCACTCAGAGGACCCACTTAATGGGCCTTGTCGGGTCTATCCACCAGTATCCACATGCTGTTCTTGGCAATAGACGCAAGCTCGCTATCCACTGCCTCCTTCCACTTGGCTGCACCCGGGCCATTCATCGCCTCTACCACTGTGGATTGCTCTCCTTGAGCCATGCACGACCAGCTAAGGCCAATCCAATCAACCTCACACCGCAAATGTGCTTTCTTTGGTCGCAAACAATGCCGGGGTGCTGGTGCGGCTTCCTGCTTTGCTACCCGTGCTACGACAGGTGGTTGTGTTTTGTCCTCATCCTTGGAAGAGTCGTTGGACTCTAAGTCAGACCTGGAAGCCCCGGATGCCTCCGTATCCGTGTCCATGTCAGATGCCATGTCATTGTGTGCACCTACTCTCCCATTCCCACCACTTGCGGACAAAGTGAGCCATTTGTCGGGTGCTTGGTCTCCAGACTCAAGGAACACTATCCACTCTCCCGCCTTGGGAGCGAGGATCGGTTCCAGCAGCTCTCCTTTTCCAAGGGTGCGTTTTTCAATCTCAACGTTGTGGATCCTCACAAGCTAGCATGTTGCCTGTTCCTAAAGCCGATGAGAATTATGCAACATGTCGTACCCAAACATGGTGTACGTTTTGGAACGTGCGTCCAGCTTGCCTCCACCTTCTCTTGACTGGATCTTCACCCATGTAGTGGACTCGAACACCTTCAGATGAAAGGCGTTGGGTTTCTTTCCTGACCATGCTTCTTGTTGGGTCTTCAGCTGCTTGTCTTACTCCTTTCCACGCTTCCCCAAGGCGGTTGTTGGTGTCAGGTTCAAGAGGTAGCACACCGTTGTTGCAGCTTCAATCTAAACGCCAGGTCGAAGCTTGGCATCAAAGACCATGCTTCGCACCATGCTGAGGAGGGTCTGGTTCATCATCTCGGCCACACGGTTGCTTTGGAGTTTGTAAGGGGTAGTTTTGTTGGAATGATGCTCCTCACCATGGCAGGAGTGACTCCAAAAAAGGAACACCAAAAAGACAAGCCTTAGTGGCTTAGTGGTTAATGGTGTCCACCTCTAGAGGCAGGGGCCCGGGTTCAAGTCCCACAAGATGAAATTCTGCCCTGCCTCAAGGGAGGTGGAAAATAGATGCCAGGAAGCTAGCTCAACCTCTAGAGTTCCTCTTTAAGTTTCTAGAAGGCCAGGTGAGGGTCCAGGAAGGTGGCACACCTTCTAGAAGGGGTGACTTGTCCTTCAAGGCATCTAGAGGTGTCTTGGTCTTCTGGACACCTTCCCTCCTACGAGAAGCAAGCTGAGGAATCTAGGAAGGGGCAGAAGCTTCTAGAGGAGGGAAGGGATGCCTTCCTAGGTGGGAAAAGGACAGCCTACCAAGGAGCACTCTAGAAGCCATAGAATCTGCTAGGAAGCTCCAAATCTGGCATGCTTTGGTGTTGTGGAAAGCTTAGATCAGTGGCTATAAAATGCCACTGCTTGTGAGCCTTGATCAAGTGTTAACTCCCATCCAATTGAGGCCAAAACTATTGCCTCACTCTCTGACCACATTTTGCCATCCTTGGAACCAGTTGCCTCCATCGTTTCAGTCTCTCCAAAAACAGTTGGTGGTGTGAACCAGCCACTGCTAGGCACCCTCCAGGGTGCACTCTCACCCTCAAGCCAACAAAGGGTTATGGGCCCACGCCTCTAAGGTATTCAAAGCCAGCTTGATTTCACGCTCCCAACAGCAAAACATGGTAACTAGCGAGCAAGACAGCAGCCGCGCTGTCCTTACGTTTGATGGGACAGGCTTTTCCTTGTGGAGGTGGCAGTTTGAGGTCTTCCTCGACGACAAGGGACTGCTTGAGCTCGTAAAAGGTGATGAGACTGCTCCACCGGAGACTGCAACGGCTGAGGTGAAGGAGGCATACAAGAAGCGCAACAAAAAGGCATTGGCGCTCCTTGTGTCCGCGTTATGCCCACCACAACTTGGGCACATCCAAGGATGCACCCTGGCCACGGACGCATGGTCAAAACTCTGCTCCATCTACCAGTCAAGCAACCTTGCCAATCAGCTCTTCATCTTCAAATGTCTTGTCACCCTTCGAGCCAACGAAGGCGACAACATCATGGAGATCATGCAGCAGATTGAGTCCCTCGCAGCGGAGTGCGTGGCCACGGGTTGGGAGGTCGACTCTCAGTTACAAGCTATGTTCCTCCTTCTGGCCTTGGCAAACAGTTGGAGTCCCATGATCACAGTCCTTGGTGGCTGGCCTTCCGACGAGCTGAAGTACCCCAAGTTTGCTGAGTACGTACGCAATGAGTGGATGCGACGTGGCGGTCGAGAGAGTGCAGCGGCATCAAGTTCAGCTTACATGGTTCATCCTCAAAGTGAAGGTCGAGGCGACAAGTGGAAGGGTGCCAAACAGGGCACTAAGAAGGGTGACAAGAAGGGGGAGTGCTTCAACTGCGGCAAGGAGGGCCACTACGCGCGCAACTGTCCTCAAAAGAAAACAGATCGGTCGCAGCGAGACGGGAAGAAAGGTGAGCATGCCCTTATGGCGTACAACTCCACCAACTTGAAGGATCCGGGAGTTGCCGTCATCGACTCCGGATCACGCCGCCACACGCAATGCAACAAGGCGGCATTTGTCACCTACGGCGCCTCGGAGAGACGCATGACGGTGGCCAATGGAAAAACAGAGGTGGCCGCCGGTGAGGGTAACGTCCGCATTGAGTCAATTGTGGATGGAAAACCTGTCACGAGCACAATCTACGATGTGCTGCATATGCCTAACTTTGGGGCAAACCTGCTCTCCGTCAGCCGCCTTACCGACAAGGGACATTAGGTGCTCTTCACAAAGAAGGAGGCCGTCATCCGCAAAGAGGGCAAAGGTGAGGTGATTGCGCGTGCCAAGAGGGAGGACGACTTGTACCTGCTACACGCAAAGATCCGCAGCAGCCGGGTGGGGTCCAACGCCGCCAACCTTGCAACGAAGGATGGAGGAGATTTGGACCTATGGCACCGCCGACTTTGCCACATTTCTCCATCAACAGTGAAGGAGATGGCTAACAGGGAAGTGGTGCGGGGTCTCCAAATCAGCCGCCTTGATGGAACCAAAAAGACCGTGTGTGAGCCATGCATCATTGGCAAATCAACCTGGTAGTCGTTTGTCGCCAAGGGGATGGGTGCATTGGCAAAACTGGCCGTGGTACACACAGATGTGTGTAGACCGCTTGAGAGCTCCATCGGCAGAGCTCGCTACTTCCTCACCTTCATCGATGACCACAGCCGGAAACTCTACCTCTACCCAATGAAGCGGAAGAGTGAGGTCCTTGCGTGCATGCAAGAGTTTGTGGCTGATGTGGAGCGGCAAACACAGTTGAAGGTGAAGGCGTTTCGGAGTGACAACGGTGGTGAATATGTGGGGTGCCTTGGGTGGATGAAGAGCAAGGGGATTGAGTGGCAGAAAACAACTCCACACTCCCTACAACAGAATGGTGTCGCAGAGAGAGCGAATCGCACAATCCTTAACATGGTGCGATCCATGTTGAGCGACGCCGGCCTTACACAACGGTATTGGGCGGAGGCGGCAAGGACAGCAGCGTACATCATGAATCTCATGCCGACCAAGCCGCTGAAGGACAAGGAGAGCAATGCGTGGAAGACGCCACAAGAAGTCTGGAGAGGGAGGAAGCCGGCGGTGGGTCACCCCCGCACGTTTGGTTGTGTTGCATATGCAATGGTGCAGGCACGTGAGGGACGGAGCAAGCTGGACCCGCGTACCCGTCGGTGTATTTTCCTTGGATATGAGAGCGGAAGCAAGGCGTATCGGCTTTTTGACCCAAGGAGGCACCAGATTGTGCGGAGTCGCGACGTCACATTCGACGAGAAAAGCCGTTGGGCAGACAAGGAGGCAGGTCTCTCCAAGAGTGGGGAGCGGATGCCACTCCTTGAGGGGGAGACGCCGGAGGACGTGAATGAGGGTGACGTCCTCGCAGGAGCACGAGCTAGAGATGATCGCTCGAGGGATGGGCAAACGGCACAATTTGTTCCGGCCAGTTCGGATGAGGAGTCCGAAGCACCGGAGATGGACGTGGAGGCGGGGAGTCGACCGATGTCTCCAATGTCTCCAAGAGAGGGGGAGCAGGCGCTTGGAGAGGATGGCGCCAAAAGGGGACAGCAACAAGAACAATCGCCTCAACAGCCCCGCACGAGTAGCCGTGTGCGAAGAAGGACAAAAAGATACGATGCCGACAAGGGCATTTGGACTGGGTTCGCGCAAGAGGAGCCTCAAGGAGGCACTGCACAAGAAGGATGGGGCTGAGTGGGAGGGAGCAGTAAAATGTAAGCTCGCCTCCCATGAGGAGAAAGTCTCCTCAGTTATAGGNCCTACTAGAAGCAAGCTGAGGAATCTAGGAAGGGGCAGAAGCTTCTAGAGGAGGGAAGGGATGCCTTCCTAGGTGGGAAAAGGACAGCCTACCAAGGAGCACTCTAGAAGCCATAGAATCTGCTAGGAAGCTCCAAATCTGGCATGCTTTGGTGTTCAGGAAAGCTTAGATCAGTGGCTATAAAATGCCACTGCTTGTGAGCCTTGATCAAGTGTTAATTCCCATCCAATTGAGGCCCAAACTATTGCCTCACTCTCTGACCACATTTTGCCATCCTTGGAACCAGTTGCCTCCATCGTTTCAGTCTCTCCAAAAACAGTTGGTGGTGTGAACCAGCCACTGCTAGGGACCCTCCAGGTTGCACACTCACCCTCAGGCCAATAGGTTTGCTCGTAGGAGATGCCATGATGCTTGAGCCAAGGCTTGCATGCGTTGTACTCAACCGCCTTGTCACTTCGGAGCGTCTTCGCGTTCTTGGATGTTTGCTGCTCTACCATGGCGAAGAACTCAAGGAGCGTTTCATTGACCTCTCCCTTTATTTTTAGGAAGTAAGTCCACAACTTGCGGCTGTGGTCATCGATGAAGGTGAGGTAGCACTTGCTTCCTCCATTAAAGGTCATGCAAAAGGGTCCGTACACGTCACTTTGGATCAGTTCCAAGATGTTTTTTTGCTCGTTGACCTCCTCTCCCAGACGGCTTGTTTTTTGCCTTTGCTTGGAGGCATGCTTCACACAAAGTACACCTTTTTCATGCTTCATGGTGCAACCTTCCATTCAGCGGACCACCTCTTGCTCCTACATCTTCTGCAGCGTGCTCTTTGCCATGTGGCAAAATCGCCAGTGCCGCAGCTTAGGGTGAGTGTCCTTGGTTGATGTGGTGGTCGTCGGCGGTGCATCATTTGGCTTCGGTGCCACTGTATTGGTGAAATATGCTAGTCCCTCATCGGACGCCTTGGTGACTTTGGTTTAAAGCACATAGAGGTCGTGGAATCTCGGACCTTGAAGCATGAGTTCATCTTTGGTGTGCAAAATTTGGATGTCCTTGTTTTTCGGGGCCTCAACTTCCTTGTTGGTGAACACCACTGTCATTGTTGTCAGGGATTTGTGAGACCAACAGGAGGTTCACTACAAAGGAGGGCATGTACACCACATTTGAAGATTTACCTACTTCTCCGCACTGTTCACATTGAAAGTGATCACCTCGTCCCCTTCGCCCATGGCTTGGATGATGCTGCCGTTTGCACACTTGATGCGCATGTCAGATTCAGCCATGGAGACAAATCCACCCTTCTATTTTAAGGAGGGGTGGTTGGTGCCCGAGTCAAGGGCGAATGTCCCGGGCCTAAGGAGCGCTGCCTCCTTCATGGGAAACCGTTTAGCCATCATGTTCACGAGCTCCTTCTTCTCTTTCCCACCTTTTTTCCTGCCTTCTTTCCTAGGACTATGGCAGTCCCTAGCCCAATGTCCGGCCTTGCTACAGTTGTGACAGTTGCCAATTTTCTTGGAACTCTTCCGGCCACCATTGTCTTTCCCTCTACCGCCATTGCTTCTGCTGTTGTCTTGACTTGAGTGAGAGCTTACACCTTGTCCACCGAAGTGAGAGGCATAGGCTGTAATGTTTCCCTCACTACCACTACGTCACATGGACTCATTGCGGACGTGTTCAGCGACAGCCTCATACATCAGATTTTCCTCCTTCCAACCACCAAATACGGTGATCAACGACCCCGAGCTCTCTGGCAGCGTCCTAAGAAGGATCATGGCACACATGTTGGAGTCAAGATTCCATTCCATTTGCTGGACTTCTTGTAGTATGTTGTCAAACAACCGCAAAAATGCGGATATGAATTCTCCTTCGCTCACCCTCATGGAGATCAACCTTTGGAAGATGAAGAGTTGGTTTGCTTGAGCATTTGATTGATGCACGTGTGAGAGTTGTGCATAGGAATTGGTAGCCTACGTGCATCCTTGGATGTGGGAGTGTTGAGTCTCGTTGATTGATGTCACAAGTGTGGTGAGATCCATGTTGTCCTTCATCTTCCATGCTACAAGGTCAGCCGCATGCATAGTCAATGTCGCATCAGTAGGTGCTATCTTGGTCCCTTTTACGATGTTGAGGTAGCCACGTACACTCATGAAAATCTCAGGTTGTTCTTTCCACAAGGGAAAACCTGTCCCCGTGAGTTTTGACATACCCGCCTCGAGGCGGGCTTGATTTGGATCCGCCATTTTGGTGGTTGCTCTTCTTCTCTGCTTTGCTGATCCTCTGCTTTGCTGATCCTCTGCTTTTTTTAGGCCAATGAGGCTGATGAGGGTGCTGACTGCGACCGATGTCAAAGGTGCAGTTAGTTTCGTTCCATACCCCTCTTTTCGATGATCACCTGAGGCGATGGTGCCGTCGTGAGAAAATCAGACTCGGGGTTGTACCACCTTCTAGAGGGATAGAACGTTATCCCTTTGGGGCTCGAGGGTCTTGTCCAACACGGATAGAGCTGTTGTTTGTCTCCTTGTCTGCCACGTGCGTGCACCTACCTGAAGAAGCCGATGGAGCCAATGGAGCAGGTGGAGCCGTCCAATGTTCGTGCCCTGTTTGTACCTGTGCGCCCTAAAGGACCACATGTGAGTCTGTCTTGGAAGCGTGCCTTAGAACTAGAAGCGTGGGCCAATAACCCTTCATCAATGCGCCGGCTAGCAACGGTCTAGGAAACGGGTCCCGACATGGGAGGCCGCCAACTGCTCTTGGTATTGTAACCTAGGTAGTATATCACACTCAAACGAGGGATTCACACTTTGGGTTTGTTGAGTTTGCAACCTCATGAAGTCCGCATGAAGGTCTTTAGTGTCTAGCCTTGGTTGGATTCTCTGTGAGGAGACTCAAAGGCAATAACTGTGTATGGATGCATACATGGTACAGGCTTTTGTACTTGTAGAGCTTTGCTAAAGATTTTGCTTACAGTGGCACCACAGGAGCCAACCTCAGCCTAGAGTCCCGCTTGGCGTGACCTAAGGCTGGCAAGTGTCATCCTCAAGGCAGGCTCTAGTAAGCTTTGTAGAAGCTTCCTATCCAATTCTGGGCCACAAAGAAAAATGCGGCCGTAGCGGGATTTGAGCCTGTGACCTATGAGCTTTGGCGCCTGTCCTAAGTAGCCCACAAAGTTGTGTTTCCTATCATGATCTCTAGGGGACATACCCATTATGGGCAGTGCATTCCTGGCATATTTGAGAACAGACCAAGGGGGACGTACTTCATAGAACAGTGCATGCTTTGTCTGTCCGTGTAACCAGCTAGCCAGCTAGCTAGCCAGCTACCTAGCCTGTGGACAAGGTGCATACCATTCAACACCGTCCCGGTTCGCTCTTGGTAGTCCTCGAGGATGGAATTCACCCCACCAATGTTGGGGTCCCAGGCGGGCTCCCATGAGTTGTGGACCATGTCATAGTCTTTCCAATTGATTAGGTACTCCCATCGCAGCCATGACAACGGTGGTCAAGGATGGCCTCCATCTCAAAATCGTGCTGGCCCTTGATGACCACTGGATGTGGAGGCTCGGAACTACGGCCGGGGAAATGCTCAGCCAAATCATGGTAGACCTTGAGTTTGGAGATGTAGAACAAGTCACAGACTGGCAGGGAAGGCAGAAGAGCCAACAACGCCACCACGGGCATCCGCAATTCAAGTACATCAAATGGATCAAACCACCGAGGATTCAACTTGTCCAATTGGACCCCATGAAGCTTGATGTACGCGCTGTTGAGAAGCAAACAATCAGCAACCTTGAGCGTTATGTCTACACGTCGGTGGTGCGCTTGCACTTTTTACTTTACTTATGCCTTTGCCAATGCATGCTGCGCCGCCACCCAAACTTGCTTGAAGTCACAGGAGATAGACTCCACCGTGGGCAGGTTGCTTGCAACATGCAGACTGATGAGTGTGGCGGGTATGGTCCCGGTCACCACCTGCAATTGGGCGTTTCCGTTGGAGGCGGACCTGGCCGAAGTTGTACGCATGTTCAGTGACAAGTAACCACTGGTCCCACATTGTCTCATCTGGATCACCCACTTTATGGAGGAATTGCTCCAGCGTCTGGTTCGTGCGCTCCGTCTGTCCATCAATTTGGGGATGAAAACTGGTAGACAACTGTACCTTGCTGCAGTAAAGCTCCATGAGTTCTTGCCTAAACATGCTCGTGAAGTGCGGGTCATGGTTGAGGACACGCCATGGAGGCACACCACGTGCTGAAGGAACAGCCGAGCCGTGGCTTCTGCACTCACCGTATCACGGATCGCGATGAAGTGCAACATCTTGCTTAAGCAATCCACCACCACGAATAGCGTATTGTGATCTGCCACTATTTTGGGCAAGCCCATGACGAAGTCCATGGAGATGTCTTGCCATGGCTGCTTGGGGATATGCAAGGGTTGGAAGAGACCATGGGTATTTGTCCTCCGTGCCTTTTGGCATTGGCACACGTTAGAGCTCCGGCAGAATTCAGCCACCTGTGACGACATGGTGGGCCTCTGTCTTCAATGTTTTATCGACAGAGGAGTGACTGCTTGGCCACTATCATGGAAATCCTCCAAAATCAGTGCCTGCACTACCAAAGTGCAGGCACCGTGGGAACCACCATCTGCTGCGTGCCACACCGTCGCCAATACGAAGCCTGAAAGAGTATCTCCGAGCATTACATTCCCTATGTGCCTCATATCCCACCATAAGGAGGTTAGCAAGGAAGACATCTTCGTGGATGGTGAGATACGCGATCCGTAACATCAAGTCTGGTTCATCATTAGAGCACGTTGGCTGGGTTGATGCAACCCGGCTGGTACACGGTCTCATAGTCAAAGTGCGATTCAAGGCACTCCATCCAGTGTGCTTGCCGCCGACTGAGGTTCGGTTGCATCTTGAATGACTTCAACACGTGGTAATCAGTGTAGACCATACATTTTTGTGCCTCGAGGTAGCACCACCAGTTCTAGAAGCCTACAACCACAGTGAGCATCTCCTTATCGTGGGTGGCGTAGTTCAGCTCTGTACCATACAACTTGCGCGAGTAGTAGGAATGCGACTGTGACCCATTGCCAAAATCATGCAAAAGGATACCACCAATGGCATAGTCCAATACCACCAATGGCTTGATCTGTTGCCATTTCAAACTGATGGCTGCCGGCCAAGTGTAAGGCCAGCACATAGGTCAGAGCCCTTTTGACATTCTTAAAGGGTTCTTGTTCACTAACACCCCTAACTCCACGCATGATCCTTGTGAGTGAGATTGGAGTGATGCTGGCACTCCCGCATGGCCAAGGATAAACTTGCAATAGTAGTTGTAAGAACCAAGGAACACTTGAACATGGTACGTAATTTCGGCACTCTTGCACCGCCGACACCTTGCGCGGGTTGATGAGAATCTGTCCAATGCCAGTTATGTGTCCAAAGAATTCAAAATTCCTCACAACAGACTCACACGTAGAGAGCTTTGCAAAAACATTCTACTTTCTCAAACTCTCCATCACCTTTTTCACATGCTCCTCATACACCAAGATGTCATTGAGAGACACCAGAAAGAAGTCATCTAAGTACAGCCTACAGATGTTGTTCATCATCGCCATGAAGGCCGGCGCATTGTTCAACTAAGAAGGCATCACAACAATCACGTAGTGGCCATAGGGGGTGCGGAAGGATTTCTTTTCCACATCATGTGCTGCGACACAGATCTGGTGTTAGCCGTATCAAGGGTTGACCTTTGTGAAGAAACAAGCTACACGGAGTTGATCAAATAACTCATCAGCTGGTGGTGGTGGGTACCAGTTCTTGATGGTTAACTCGTTCAACACCCAGTAGTCCACGCACATGTGCATCTCCCTTTTCTTAATCTACACAAACAAGACATGTGCAATGTAAGGAGACGATGATGTGCAGATGAAGCCCTGCCCCGTCATCTCGGTCAGCTGCCTCTTGAGTTCCTATAGCTGCGCATCGCTCATGCGGTACATTGTACAAACAGGTGGACATGCTCCAGGTTTGAGTTCAATGCGATGGTTAATGTCCCTCTTTGATGCCAGACCCACTGAGAGGGTATAAGATGATATGTCCTTGAATTTTGTACACAACTTCCGAAGCCCCTCAGGTACTATAGCAAACTTGTCTTGGGTCCCGGTTGCTCACGAGTTTCCCAGTGTGCTAGAGCAGGTGCCACGTCCTGTGATTCGTCAAAACATTCCTCCACGTCTCCCATGAGTGCTAAAAAAACTGCTCCTTTACTTGAATCACGCGTTTTAGCTACACAAAACTAAGCATCATGGACGTAGATTCCTCCTTGCAAGACGCTTCCCCCTCACAAGTCTCCTCTCCCACGACCTCTTCCTATGACCACATAGATAGGGGATACTCCATGTCTCCGAGCTTGACTGAGACAGTGCGCGCCTCCCAATTGACGGCAGGGTTGTACTTGTGGAGGAAGTCCTGACCAAGGATCATATCATAATCATTCATTGGGCACACCCGGTATACGATGTTTATGTAAAGCTTCCCCATGCAAATGGGGAGGGGATAGGCTAGGTACCCTAATTCAATTGTGCTGTCCACTTGGTTAGTGATATGCTTCTTGCTTGTGAGTGCTAGGCCCCACTTCCAAGTACACTGCATGCTCACAAAAATGTGACGAGTAACAAAATCCATCAGACTACCCTCCCTCCCCTCGACGCCTTCAATCACACCTTCAAGAGAAGTGCTGGCTGCTCCTCCTCATACCCCGAATTCCATGCCTTGACATTTGAAACCCCCTTAATTGCCACAAGGTATTTGGGTGGGTAGTCAAGTGGCGGTTTGGATTGAGAGGAACTAGGAGTAACGCCGTCTATTCCTAGCTCTCCTTGTTTCTTGACTCTGTCCTTGCTTTCTCTACTTCCTTTGTGGGTTACTTCCCCTTCCCTTGCCGATTACCCTTGGACTCCAATTATCATACACAATGTGGCGAGAATTTCCATATTTGTTGCACTTGAACTATTGCAGCGCTTCAATCTCCATGGGCATGTCGTCGCTCTTGGCCCACTTTTTGTGACCACCACCAAAAGAGTTGTGCCCGTTGGCATGAGCCAGTTGTATGCGCAAGTCGTATTGCTCGCCTACTACGATAATTCATGGTAGGTTTTCATTGAGGACGTGCATTATTGTCACAACAGGACATCATCCTTGAGGCTGTTGCTATCGTGGAATTATAGTTCATGAGAGCTGAAGCTAAAGTTGGCAGTGGTTTCACAAAACCTATGGGTGCAGTCAGCGATGCCGTTGGTTTGGTGAAGCCAAACATGCGGCATGCCTCGTAATTTAAGGCATCCATGCCGATAGCAGTGAATTACAACTCCACTTTGAGTATCCAAGTGTAGGGAGCTGGCCCATCATTCTTTGATGGGTTGAATGGCTCTAGCTTGGGTGCGCTCAGGAAGCCCATCGCAGCACTTCGTGTGGTGGCAACTGCCACTAGTGTTGTCACTAGATGGTTTGCGAGGACTTGATTGAGGTACGTTATCTGCTTCTCCAACAGGTCCATCTTGGCCTCCATGTTGGTGAGCAAATTTTGTAACATTGTGGCTACTCTTCCTTTGCCTTGCGCATCAAATGCTGTGGCCATGGAGAACGTGGCGGATGAACTCATCATTGTGTGTTTTGCAAATTTGTCCTCAATGGGTCCCCCGGTTACTGCCTTGTCACCAAAGTGCATGGTTGGCCTCTGGCATGGATCCGCCAAAGAGACAATGTGTGTGCTGGTCTACACTGACTAGGAGAGGTTGCTACATAGATGATTGTGCCGTTCAGCTAAGGGTGGCTCTGACACCAAGTGTAAACTTGGCGCGGAGTGTTAGCCTCAACCAAATGGTGTAGGCACCAACAGCTAGCAATGACAGCCAAGAGGAGGCCTCTGCACACCTGTCCATTTATGCAGAAGAATGGAATCATATCAGCAAAGCACGTGAACAAGAATAGTACGATAAGAGTACTTGTTGTTCAGGTGTTAAGATACAAGACGATATGTACATGATGACACATTGTAGGCAAACCGAGGTCGTCAAGCCGTTAACGACTCTGTGTGGGCTGTGGATGTTGTTGACTCAACATCATGTAGCTCATGTTCCTAGCTTTTAAACACACAAAGAATCACATCATTCCATGGAGGAACAGCTGAGATATGCTGTTCACATAAACCACAACAATCTGTTGCTTGCATCATCAGTAACAGTGGTGACGATCACTTGAAGTGCCCCTTCTGGTAACTACACATCGGGGCCCCATTACAAAGTACCCTTGGTTCTCAATGATCCTTGATTCAGGCTTACCGGGCCCCAGGGTGCACTTTGGCCTTGTTGGGTCTTCCGAGGGTTGAGCTTTGGTCCTTGGATATAAATTCCCATCAACTGTTTTCCCATCTGCCTGTCCAACCTTTGGCCCGGCGTAACTTCCTAAGGTCTTGATGGATTGACCCTGTTCTTGGGTCCATCTCGCATGGTTTTTCTTGTACATTCCACATTCACATTAGTGCTGTGAATGCAAGGAAACCTCAAGCTGTGATCAGTGCCATTGGCAGCTTTGTGCACATAGGTCGAGACTCCTGTGGTATTGCTTGCAAGACAGTAATGGGAGAAGACAATGAATGAGGAAGCTGATGTAGGATAGAGGCCAGGGGACAGTGGTGTTGAAAAATTTCCCCTCCGCATGTCCAAGCGCGACGTCGGGAGGCACCGACAAGCCTCTAGAGAGAGAAACATCCTCGTAGTTGAATTTGGAGGCTCACGTATTACTTGGATCCTCAAATGGATGATTGCCCCTGATAGTTGATGAGTCGTTAAATGCTATGGAAGTTGTTTCACTGGAATCGGACAAGTATCAAGGGAGATATGGGCTTCCAAAGTTGGGGTGTGCGCGAGAGCTCTGGGAGCCAGCCGCTACTCAATTTCCGGAGAATAGTTGACCAGACTCAGTAACAACAGTTCCATCTGGAGATTTTGCTCCGGAAGGTCTGCCGAGGCGTCCGGTGGATAATCCATCTGATCCTGATGTGTAGTTTGTTACTGAGGAACTTCTCGACTTGGGTGTGCTCCTTGGCCCTGGAAATCCGGGCACCAGCCAAGGAGACAAAGGCTGGTGCCGAAGAGACAAAGATGAGGTCTGCTGAGGCGTCCGGTGGATAATCCACTATTTTCACTACGACAACGACGGAGAGTACGTACGCTATAGCAGATGAATGAAACAGCAAGGCATCAAGTGGGATCCCACCACGCCGTACTTGCCACAATCCAACAGAGTGGCGAAGCGGGTGAACCAAACGTTACTAAACATGGTGTGGACCATGCTTGTGGATACGGTGTTACCGTGAGGGTTCTGGGTGGAGGATGTGCGTGTTGAAGAATTGCCCCTCCGCATTCCCAAGTGCAGCGCCGGGAGGCTCCGACGAGCCGCCAGAAAGTGGAGACTCAACGCCGGTTTACCTGGTGAATTGAGGTTTTCTTGGATCCTCAAATTGATGATTGCCCCATAAAGCTGACAGGTTACTTAATCCGGTGGAAGTTGTTTCACTGGAATCGAACAAGTATCGAGAGAGATATGGCCTTCCAAAGTTGGGGTGTGCGCAGCGGCTCTGGGAGCCGGCTGCGACTCGAAATCCGGTGGATTATCGACCGGACCAAGTAACAAAAGTACCATTTGGAGATTTTTCTCCGGAAGGTCTGCCAAGGCATCCGGTGGATAATCCACCGGATCCTGTAGTGCAGGTTGTTACTCAGGGACTTAGCCAAAATCTTGGCTCGGTGTCCAAAACTCGGTAGTACGTTTTGTTACTTGGGGACAGTCAAAATTCTGACTGCAGGTCCGCGGACAGGGTTAGAACTTCTTCACAGCCCATCACCAAACTCAACCCAAAAGTGGGGAAGGTGCATGGAAACAGCGTAGGGAACCCATACATCAGAAACAATGGGATTTGTGCCTCATGAAAGGCGCTTCACACGTGAAGGAAGGCGCCATAGAGTGAGGCAACGTCAAGCTTCTGTGGTGGGTGAGACCTGCGCTTTGGCAAGCGCAATTTGGGCTACACCTGGCTAAAGCGTGCGCCGTTTGGTGCGTTGGAGAGCTCATGAATAGCCCTATAGATGTTGCGATCATGTCCATGTACAAAACCTAATTCATCTTTGCGTTATTCCCTTCGAAAAAGTAACTGTCTCTAAACTCCTACTCACATAGCGTGAGGAAACCAAAAAGCTCACGCTTAGCCTCAGATTCGCCCAAAGCAGAAGAAGTGAACCACCAAGAGACGATCAGGCAAACATCGGGACGGGAGGATCCCGTCCATCCGGTGGATGTTCCGCCAAAGCATGAGAGATCCTCTGGGAGCCCTCCGGTCGATGATTCACCATAGCAAGCACAGTCAGAAAAATTGCGGCAGGACGACAAGGCACCACCAAAACTTCCGCGCCGCACCGGGAGGCAGCGGAGAGCGGGGAAGCATTTTGATGCAAGCACCATTCGATGGATTGGCATGATGCAGTGCATGTTGGCTGCATCATCAAGGCCAACAACCGTGCAAGAGGCACTTATGTGGCCTGAGGGGAAGCCGTGTGAAGCCACCATCAAGTCAGAGCTGGCGTCTATTGCTTACAAAAACATGTGGGAGCTCGTTGACAGGCCGAAAGGTCATTGGTTCCAAGTGGGTCTTCAAGACCAAGTTCATGACAGAAGGTGTGGTGGACAAGTACAAGGCGCGGCTCGTGGTGAAGGGGTATGCACAGCGTAAGGGCGAGCACTACAATGAGATATTCACCCTTGTCACCAAGTTCACAAAAATCTGGGTATTTCTTGCTATGGTAACCCCGAAGGATATGGAGCTCCACCATATTGACGTGAAGAGAGCCTTCTTCAACAGAATCATCGACAAAGAAATCTACATGGAGGTGTCGGAGGGGGTGGAGGCGCCGGAGGGCAAGGTGTACAAGGTTTGGAAGTCCTTCTACGGGCTAAGACAATCGCCCCAATGCTGGTACCAGTTGATGGACAGCTTCATGGCACAACTCGGTTCAAGCGCTGTGAGGCAGATCACAGCATGTACATGTAGCGTAGCGAGAAGCTCCAGCACATTGTTGCACTCTACGTGGACAATCTGATATTGTCCTCTTCAGACCTGCCGAGCCTATAGTGGCTGGAAGAGCAGCTGACCAGTAGGTTCTAGCTGTTGGACATGGGGGAGCTCGAGTTTTGCCTCAGGATGAGCATTACACAGACTGGAGGGCGCGCGCTTGAGCTGGGGCAGGCCAAGTACGTGGCCAAAGTGCTGAAGAGGTACAACATGCAGGATTGCAAACCAGTCTGTTGTCCCGTCTCTACGACCTGTGAACTGAGTGCGGCGATGGCGCTGCAAGTAAAAGAAGTGTGGAAGGATTTAGCGGGGGTGCGCTACCAATCGGTGGTGGGCAGTCTCATGTACGCAATGGTGGTGGCTCGACCAAACCTGGCCCATGCGGTGGGCCAAGTGAGCACGTACGTGGCCATTCCAGGGCCACTACACTTACAGATGGTCAAGCGCATCCTCCACTACCTGTAGGCAACACGGCACATATATAACCAATCACCTCACCCTTGGAAGTGTTTACATAAAGGTGAATTGGGAAGTGAACAGAAAAGTGAGCATTGACAGTTAGCCAGAACTTCTCTATTTCATAAAAAATACCTAAAGTCCTTTCATGTTTGACAATAGATGTGTATGTGGGCTGCAGGCACATACATTCATGTTCATGGTTGTCGAAAAATCCATGGATACAGGAATACACTTTTTGATACACTGATCGTGGAGTGTATAAATTTGGGTCGATTAACTATACCTCACATGGCACGCGCGCTTGAGGTATTACAGCAAGGGGTGGGAGGACCCCTTAAATCCAGCCTCCTACCTGAATGCAGACTATACTGCCGATGTCGACAAGCAGAGGTCCACATCTGGCTACATGTTCTTCCTTGTTGGTGCAGCGGTCTCATGGTACAGGAGCAAGCATGAGTGCTGTGCCACCTCTACAGTGGAAGTAGAGTACATCGCGCTGGCCGAGGTGGTCAAGGTGGTGGTGTGGCTCTGGAGGTTGTCGAGGGAGCTGGACGTGCCACAACAGGAGCCTACAATGGTGTAAGGGGACAACACTGGCTCCATCTTTCTGACCAACAACCCGACGCAGCACAAGAGGACGAAGTACATTGAAGTGTGTTATCACTATGCATGGGACATGGTTGGAAAGGGGCAGGTGGTGCCCACCATTGTAGCACGCACAACGTGCTTTCGGGTTGCTTGACCAAAGCGCAAGCGGCGGACCGCCATGCGATGAGCATGGCCGGACTTGGGATGACCAGCTATAATGGGCTGGAGGAGGCAGTGGATGTCAGGATGAGATCCGCGTGCTGTGGTCCAGACGTTTGTCTGATCATCTCTAGTGGTTCACGTCTACTGTTTTGGGCGAATCTGAGACTGAGCGTGAGTTTTCTCGTCGCCTCACGCTATGTGAGCAGGAATTTAGAGACAGTCAGTTTGTAAAGGGAATAACGTCATTTTGCGTACGTTTTTTAACATGGACATTATTACAACATTTATAGGGCTAGTCATTAGCTCTCCAAAGCACCACACCGCGCGCGATTCAGCCAAGCCTAGCTCAAGTTATGCTTGCCGAAGCGCAGGTCTCACCCACCACAGAAGCCTGACGCTGCCACTCACCGTGGCGCCTTCATTCACGTGCGAAGCGCCTTTCCCAAGGCGCATGTCCCATTGCACATGGTGTATGGGTCCCCTGCACTGTTTCCACGCACCCTACCCACTTTCGGGTCGTGTTTGGTGATGGGGTGTGACGAGGTTTGAAATCTGTCCGCGGACCTGCAGTCATAATTTTGACGAAGTCCCCGAGTAACAAAACATACTACTGAGTTTCGGACGTCGAGCCAGGATTTTGGCTAAGTCCCTCAGTAACAACCTGCACTACTGGATCCGGTGGATGATCCGCCGGATCAGGTGGATCATCCACCGGACGCCTCGGCAGGCCTATCGGAGCATTTTCTCCACATGGTGTTTTTGTTACTCGGTTCGGTCGATTATTGACCGGATTTTGAGTCGCAGTCGGCTCCCAGAGCCGCTGCACATACACTAACTTTGGAAAGCCATATCTCCCTCGAGTCCTTGAATCCGCTGCACATACACTAACTTTGGAAAGCCATATCTCCCTCGAGTCCTTGACTTGCCGATTCCGGCAAATCAACTTCCACCGGATTCAAGGACTCGTCAATTTTGAGGGGCAATCCTCCATTTTAGGATCCGAGCTTATGTCGAGTCGCCAGATCCGCCGGAGCGGAGTTTCCATTTTCTGGCGGCTCGTCAGCGCCTCCCGGCGCCGCACTTGGGCATGCGGAGGGGCAATTCTTCAACATTCTCCACCTTGCACCTTCCATGCCCGCTACTCCTGCTTGCTCTCACTCATCTTCTGCTGTGCCCTCCAGCCCATCTTAGCTGGTCATCCCAAGTCCGGCCACGCTCATCGCGTGCCGGTCTGCGTGTTGCGCTTTGGTCAAGCAATCCGCAATCATGTTGTGCGTGCTGCACTGCTGCAACACCACCTGCCCCTTCTCGACCATGTCCCGTGCGTAGTGATAGCGCACATCAATGTGCTTTGTCCTCCTGTGCTGCGTCGAGTTGTTGGTTAGCGAGATGGAGCCGGTGTTGTCCTCGTGCACCACCGTAGGCTCTAGCTGTGGCACGCCCAGCTCCCCTAGCAACCTGCGGAGCCACACCGCCTCCTTGACCGCCTCGGCCAGCGCGATGTACTCAGCTTCCATTGTGGAGGTGGCGACACAGTCCTGCTTCCTACTGCACCACAAGACCGCTGCACCAGCGAGGACGAACACGTAACTGGATGTGGACTTCCGCTTGTCCACATCGCCAACGTAGTCTGCATTCGTGTAGCAGACCAGATGCAAAGGGTCCGCCAGCCCTTTGCCCTTGAACCTCAGGCGCGCATGCCGCGTCTCCTGCAGGTAGCGGAGGATGCGCTTGACCGCCTGCCAGTGTAGTGGCCCTAGATCGGCCACGTACCTGCTCACTTGGCCCACCGCGTAGGCCAGGTCCGGTTGAGTCGCCACCATGGCGTACATGAGGCTGCCCACCGCCGATTGGTAAGGCACCCCTGCCATATCCTCCCGCTCTTCTTTTCTTTGCGGCGCCATTGCCGCACTTAGTTCATAGGTCGTGGAGATAGGACTGCACATTGGTTTGCAGTCTTCCATGCCGTACCGATTCAGCACCTTGGCCACGTATTTGGCCTGCCCCAGCTCAAGCGTGCGCGCCCTCCAGTTCCGCGTAATGATCACCCCAAGGTAGAACTCCACCTTCCTCATAACCGACATCTGGACTCTGCTACTCAGCTGCTCTTTCAGCTGCTGTAGGCTTGGCAGGTCTGAGGAGCACAAGATCAAATCGTCCACGTAGAGTGCGATAATCTGATGGAGCTTCTTGCTACGCCGCACGTACACACTATGATCTGCCTCACCGCGCTTGAAGCCAAGTTGTGCCATGATGGTATCCATTTGTTGGTACCAGCATCGGGGCGATTGTTTTAGCCCGTACAAGGACTTCTGCAGCTTGCACACCTTGCCCTCCGGCGCCTCCACCCCCTCGGACACCTCCATGTAGATTTCCTTGTCGATGATGCCATTGAGGAAGGCCGTCTTTATATCCATTTGGTGGAGCTCCATGTCTTTCACGGCTGCCACCGCAAGGATCGCCCAGATGCTTGTGAACTTGGCGACGAGGGCAAACGTCTCATCGTAGTGCTCGCCCTTACGCTATGCGTACCCCTTTGCCACGAGCCGCGCCTTGTACTTGTCTACCACACCTTCGTTCGTGAACTTGGTCTTGAAGACCCACTTGGAGTCGATGACCTTGGCGTCTTTCGGCTTGTCAACGTGCTGCCATGTGTCGTTTTCAACAATGGACGCCAACTCCGACTTGATGACGGTGTCCTACTGCTTTTCCTCGGGCCGCGCAAGCACCTCTTGCACGGTCTTTGGCTCCGTTGATGCAGCCTGCATGCACAGCGTCATTTCGATCCATCGACTGGTGCCTGCGTCGAAACGCTTCCCCGCTCTCCGCTGCCTCCCGCTGCGGCGCGGCAGTCTTGGCGGCGTCGCGTCGCTCTGCTGCGATCCTTCTGACTCAGCCCGCTCCGGTGAATCATCGACCGGACGGCTCCCAGAGGATCCCTCCCGCTCCGGTGAACCATCAACTGGACAGGCGGCGCGTCCGGAGGATTTTTCTCCGACACCCAACGCAAAATCCGCCGGGAGTGCGTGCTTCACCACCCGCGGTGCCTCCTTTGACGGATCATTCCGTCGGATCTCCAGCCCAGCTGCATCGTCATCGGAGTCCTCCACGTCAGCTGCTACACCTGCTATACCGCCGTGCTCCGACGCCGCATCATCAACCTCCGCGTCCGTCGGCTCCTCCCTATAGTCAAGGAGCTGGAACCACTCCCCTTGTTTTGGAGTGTTCCCGACGCTCATGTCATTGCTGCTGCTGCTGAAGCTTTGCTGCTCGTCGAACTTGACATCACGGCTGCGGATGATTTCTTGAGTGCGCGGGTCGCAGAGCCAATACGCCTTTTGCGCGCTCTCGTACTCGAGGAACAAGCACGGCTTTGCCCGCGGTTCTAGCTTGCTGTCGCGTTGTTGCGCCACCTGCACAATCGTGCGCGCCTTTCTCCCCAACACCTTCAGGTGCGCCACGTTTGGCTTGCGTCCGCTCAAAACCTCCTGCGGTGTCTTCCAGCCGCCCTTGCCCTTCAGCACCGCTATTGGGGTGAGGTTGATGGTGTAGCTCGCTGTACGCACAGCCTCTGCCCAGAACCCTCGTGGCAACCCCATATCCACAAGCATGGTCCGCACCATGTTGAGCAGCGTCTGGTTCGCCCGCTCCGCCACTCCATTGGACTGTGGCTAATACGGCGTAGTGGGTTCCCACTTGATGCCCTGCTGCTTCATCCACCCGCTGCAGCCCACGTACTCTCCGCCATAATCGCTACATAGCGCTCTGACCTTCTGGCTTGTCTGCCTCTCCACCCCTGCGACGTACTCCTTCAGCCGGTCCAGGACCTCGCCTTTCCGCTTCATGAAGTACACGTAGAGCTTTCTACTACAGTCGTCAATGAAGGTGACGAAGTATCTGAAGCCGCCGTTTGACGGCGTTTTGAATGGTCCGCACACATCGCTGTGCACGGCCTCCAGCAGGTCCTTTGCGCGAGCCGCGGTCTCGTTGAATGGCTTGCGCCGCGCCTTGCCCAAAATGCAAGGCTCGCACTTTTTGTGCGCTGCTGCATCCGCCGCCGCGTCTGCACCGTCGATGACGAGGCCGCACACCATGTCACGCTTCGCCATCTCCCTAACGGTTGCGGGCACCGAATGCCTCAACCATCGGTGCCAGAGCTCTAGATGAGTGCTTCCTCCCTTGGCCATGTTGACGATGCGCTCCTGCGAATCTGCTACATCGGATGCCGCAGGGACCACCTTGGTCTCCACAATGTAGAGACCGCCCTTGCGCTTTGCCTCTAGCACGACCTCACCGTCGCCGTCGATGCGCACTACTGTGCCTTATCTGCGGAAGAGCACCTCATACCCCTTGTCTGTCAAGCGGCTAACACTGAGGATGTCAGCCAGGCCGGGGACGTGCTGCACATCACGAATTGTGCACAGCTCCTTCTTACCGCCCACCACGACTTCCACCTCCACGTCGCCTTGGCCGGCCACCGGCTCGACTTTGTCGTTCGCGACCACCATTGACTTGGAGGACTTCTCGTAGGTGATGAACCCCACCTTCTTGACTTGAGTGTGCTCCTCGGCCCTGGAATCCAGGCACCGCCTGTTGGCCTTCTTCAAGAAGTGGTTCTTGTTGCCGTTGAGGAGTGACCTACCCTTGCTGTTTTTGCTGCCGGTCTTTGCCTCATCCAGGCACTCACGGGCCCAATGGCCCTCTTTGCCGCAATTGCGGCACGCACCTTTCTTGGCGCCCTTCTTGCTGCTGCCCTTTCCGCCACTTCCTCGGCCCCCGCTTCTGCCACCGCGCGTTTTGGTGACGAGGGCCAATGAGGAAGATGAGGACTCCCCGCAGCTCCGACGTTGGGCCTCGTTGTGGATGTACTCTGCGACCGCGCCATAGGTGAGCTTGTCCTCCGAACATCCTCCAAGGACGGTGATGAGTGGACCCCAACTCTCAGGTAAGGCCATGAGGAGGGTCATCGCCTGCAGCTGCGTGTCGATCTTCCACCCCATGTCATTGCATTGCGAGGCGAGCGACTCGATTTGCTGCATGGCGGAGCTGACATCCTCTCCCTCCTCGATTCTCAGCGTGAGGAGTCGCTTCATCGCGAAGATTTTGTTCACGAGGGACTTGGATTGGTGGATGACGCAGAGCTTTTCCCAAGCTTTGGCTGCCAGCTTGCAGCCTTGGAAGTAGCCCCACTGCAACTCGGCTGTCCCAGACACCAGGAGCATGAGCGCCTCCGTGTTCTTCTTTTTGAAGGCCTGCTTCTCCGCGTCCGTAGCAGTCGCCTCTGTGAGCACCTCCTTTCCCAACATGACATCCACCAGCCCCTTATGCAAGAGGTGCAGCTTGAACTGCCACCTCCATAGCCCGTAGCCCGAGCCGCCCGCATACTTCTGAATGGGCTGCATCTCCTTCTGCACCATGTGTGCAGCTGGTACTCCGACGAGTTCTCGGAACTTCACGGCGACGTCCAAGATGACGATCCCGTGCGCTGCGGAAGACGTGAACGTTGAAGGCGTTCAGACCCGTGGGCCCATAACCTTTGTCGGGTTGAAATCCACGTGGTGCGGTCCCGACGTTTATCTGATTGTCTCTAGTGGTTCACGTCTACTGTTTTGGGAGAATCTGAGACTGAGCGTGAGCTTTCTCGTCGCCTCACGCTATGTGAGCAGGAATTTAGAGAGAGTCAGTTTGCGAAGGGAATAACGTCATTGTGCATTAGTTTTGTAACATGGACATTGTTACAACATTTATAGGGCTAGTCATGAGCTCTCCAACGCACCAAACCGCGCGCTCTTCGGCCAAGCCTAGCTCAAGTTATGCTTGCCGAAGCGCAGGTCTCACACACTACAGAAGCCTGACGCCGCCACTTGTTGTGGCGCCTTCATTCACGTGCAAAGCGCCTTTCTCAAGGCGCATGTCCCATTACACATGGTGTATGGGTCCCCTGCACTGTTTCCACGCACCCTACCCACTTTTGGGTCATGTTTGGTGATGGGGTGTGACGAGGTTCAAAACCTGTCTGCAGACCTGTAGTCAGAATTCTGACGAAGTCCCCGTGTAACAAAACGTACTACTGAGTTTCGGACGTCGAGCCAGGATTTTGGCGAAGTCCCTCAGTAACAACCTGCACTACTGGATCCGGTGGATGATCCGCCAGATCAGGTGGATCATCCACCGGACGCCCCGGCAGGCCGATCGGAGCATTTTCTCCACATGGTGTTTTTGTTACTCGGTCCGGTCGATTAGCGACCGGATTTCGAGTCGCTGCCGGCTCCCAGAGCCGCTGCGCATATCCCAATTTTGGAAAGCCATATCTCCCTTGATACTTTTCCGATTGCAGCGAAAAAACTTCCACCGGATTCAGCGACTCATCAACGTTGAGGGACAATCCTCCATTTTAGGATCCGAGCTTATGTCGAGTCGCCAGATCCGCCGGAGCGGAGTTTTTATTTTCTGGCGGCTCGTCAGCGCCTCCCGGCGCCGCACTTGGGCATGCGGAGGGGCAATTTTTCAATAGTGGTAAACGAGTGAAAGAAAGCTGGAGCAGCAGGCATGGAGGGTGCAAGGGGGAGAATGTTGAAGTTTTACCCCTCCGCATGCCCAAGTGTAGCTTCGGGAGGTGACAACGAGCCGCCAAAGAGAGGAAAATCCAGGCAGTTGAACCTGGAAGCTCAAGGATTGCTAGGATCCTAAAAAGGACAATTGCCCCTAAAATTTGATAAGTCCTTGAATTCGGTGGAAGTTGTTTCACCGGAATTGGACATGTATCCAGGGAGATATGGGCTTCCAAAGTTGGGGTGTGCGCAGAAGTTCTGGGAGCCAGCTGTGACCTGACTTCCTGTGAATAATCGACCGGACTCAGTAACAAAAGTTCCATCTGAAGATTTTTGCTTTGGAAGGTCTGCCGAGGCGTCCAGTGGATAATCCACCAGATCCTGTAGTGCAGTTTAATACTAAGGGACTTCGCCAAAATCCTAGCCCTGCGTCCAAAACTCAGGAGTACGTTTTGTTACTCAAGGATAATCAAATTTCTGACTGCAAGTCCGCGGACAGGTTTCAAACCTCGTCACACCCCATCACCAGACTCGACCCAAGAATGGGGGAGTTAGGTCAAAACAGTGCAAAGATCCCTTACACCATGTGCAATGGGATCTGCGCCTTGGGAAAGGTGCTCCCCACGTGAAGGAAGGCGCCACGGCGTATGCGCACCAAGGAGGCGTTAGGCATTTCTGTGGAGGGCAAGACCTGCGCTTTGGCAAGCGTAACTCGGGCTACGCTTGGCCAAATTGCTCACGGTTTAGTGCGTTGGAGAGCTCATGACTGGCCTTATAAATGTTCTGATTATGTCCATGGACAAAAACTAATGGATGATTCCATTATTCCCTTTGCAAAACTGACTGTCTCTAAAGTCTTGCTCACAATGCGTAAGGCAACCAGAAAGCTCACACTTAGTGTCAAATTTCCCAAAAACAGAATATGTGAACCACTAGAGAGGATCACACCAATGTCGGAATTACACCATTCGGAATCTCTTGACAAGTGGGAGGTCAATTGCCGCAGTGATAGGACTATTTGAAAGGGAAGACAAGGGCACCAAGGATGAAGAGGGCAACGACAAGGGCGCCAAGGACAAAGGAGGCACAAATGCCAACGTTGGGATTGAGAAAGCTCCAAGGCAGAGACTGGTTGAGTGTCTCCCCCAGCTAAAGAAGTGAGGAAAGGGAGGACAAAGAGGCACAGTGCTCAAGATCACAAAGGAAGACAGACAAAAAGAAAAGACAATCCGGGTCCCTGAAGCTCTAGGCCTTGGATTGAGCCAAGAAGCCCAGGAAAGGACATAGACGGCTACAGGGAGACAGTTTCCTATCACGTATATCCTCGTGGAGCTAAGTAGCGGCAATGCAGCCCCACACTTGAGCAGTATGCCAGTCAGCACGGTGACTGTGCCAGCGCTTGAATGGTGTGAAAGACCTTGGAAGGGACACGTGAGGAACACGATTTGAGACCTGGGTCATGTAGCTTGTTGCCTCAATGATGAAGAGCGGAGAGAGACCAGACTTGAAGAGGAAATACATACGATGAGCAAGCGTGTGATTCCAGTATTTGGAAATCCCGTTCTGCTGGGGCGTGTAAGGAGTGGTGAGCTCAAGATGAAACCCATGATTTTTTAGTAGAAGGGCGGTGGGACCCATGAACTCACCACCACGGTCACTACGGAACACACCCACGGATTGTTGACAAGCACACGCGGCTTGAGGGAGCCAAGAGGTGAGGACACAATAGACGTCACTCTTGCAACGAAGATCATTAACCCAGTGCTAGTGGGAGAAATTGTCAGTTAGACACAGGTTGAAGCAACTCTTCTGACCAAGAAATTCCCGTGGCAGAGGGCCCATGATGTTGGTGTGAACAAGATCAAGAGGGTGGAGGGACTGCGTCTCAGAGGAGGAGAACGGGGTGTGACACATTTTGCCGCAAGCACAGGGAAGGCAGTCAGCAAAGCAAGGCAGAGGAAGCCTGGAGGGGTTGAGAACAAGGGCAGGCTGGAGACGCATCATGATGGCAATAGCATAAGTATGTAGATGCCGGGCGACAGAGAGGATGCAATATGCACAAGAGTAGCGTCAGTAGAAGAGGAGGCAAGGGCGAACAAGGGCACCTGAGACACTCACAAAAACAGCACGAAGTACAGCACGACCAGCAAGACACAGGAAGAATGTGCCAATACCACGTCTGCCAGTGAAGTCCATGCCCTGTTCGTCTAGAGTGGTCACAAACAAAAAATTGACTTCGCGCAAAGGTACACAGAGAACGTTAGGCAAGTATAGGTCACCATTAGAACACACGAAGCGCACAATGCCCACACATAGGACTAGAAGCATTTCCCAGAGCCGGTGCACACGAAGTAGAAGGAGCCAACAGGGTCAAGAGTGATGAATGCATATGAAAAGACGTCATGTGATTGGTGGCCCCTGAATCTGGGGTCCAGAAGCCACCGGATAAACAAACATGGGAAAGAACACCATATGTGACGACAGTTTCCACGACAGGGAACGACGGAGAGGACTGACCACATGTAGCAAGGCAATGAGGGAAGGCTACAAACTGCCAATGCTCAATCAACGGCACATGACCGGAGAAACAAACAGGTAAGAGTACCGGATGCACCCCCACAAAGAACAGAGTCAGACTGAAATACAAGACCTCTAGACAATGCACTCACACTCTCACCTCCCTGATCTTGCAGACATAGCAGATGAGTGAGTGACTGCTCCAACTGACGCTCACCCTTGGCAGAGGAGGCCCTGGCCAAACGTGTGGAGACAAAAGATGTAGCAGAAGATGGTGCGTAGGGAGATTGAAACCACTCTGGCGGTGCGTATGCCGAGGAAGGAGGGCTGGTGTACAAAGGAGCAGAGAAGGGTGGTGGCCATCCCCAGGGGTAGAACGATGGAGAAATGTGACTGGTCCCCATGGTAGAGTGGGCAGCGGCGGAGGTGGAGACTGTGGCATGCTGAGCAATGGAGCTCAATGAGGAGGTGGAGGAGGAGGAATCTGTAGTGCGAGCTCAGTGAGCACAAATTACCACTACAAAACGTGCGTCATCGGGCAGTTCAAGGCACTTACGAGCACTTTGCTCACTCAAGCCACAGTTCTTGCAAATAATGATGCCAATCGGAGTGTGGAAGGAGTCCTCCTTCCTAGACCAGCTGTCAGCATTGGTGGTTTCATCCGCGCGCATGAGTAGAGTGTTGAATTGCATGGCCAGGGTGCTCTGAGCAACCTGGCCAGTGATGGTGGAGTGACACCATAGAAAGGCACAGGTGCTAATGACTAGTTTTTAGCCCAGTGACTAATTTTCCTTGTGACCAAAAGGGGGACAGGAAGGTTTTGAGAGACATCTCAGAATGTTCCAAGGTCTTTCATGGTGGTTGAGACCACTTGGCGGTCACAGAGAACGCCATGTAGGCATGGGAATGATGCAATCCAGATTGCGCCCAAAGTAGCTCATCTAAGGAGTCACTACAGACCCAGGCTAGAGGCTGGCTCTAGGAATACAAGTACATGTCAGTTGCCTGTGGTTGATTACAGTTCTTACCTGTGATACTCCTCATAGAGTTGCCCACAAAAGGCAGACACTGAAGAAGAATTGGTTGGTCTAAGCCCCAAGAGCTAGCTCCTTGCGCGAAAGCAACTAGGTGCTAAGGACACAGTGCAAGGGATTGAGTCCTATGAACTCCTCAGTGTAGAACCGTGATTCTGAGGGTGATATCTCCTCCTAGTTACAATACTAGGAGTGGACGGCAAGTGCCATTGTGTCGGACTTGTTTTCTAGTCCGTTGCCTTAGGCCGGTTAACAAAGGGTTATGGGCCCCCAACCCTTTTGTAAGGCACGCTTTTGCGCACTCTTTTGCCCTCTTCCTTTTGTAGCTTGCATGAGCTCCATCAGCTCCATCAGCTCCATCTGCTCCATCAACTCCAATGGCGGGTGCTGGTAGTTACCAAACAAGGGCCAAGGACAAGCTGTGCCCGTGGAGGCACGACCCTTGGGCCCTAATCAGGAGAAGCTCTGCCCTTGGAGGCACAATTCTGGGTTCGCTAGAGCGCATTCTTCTCTGTTTGCAGGTGATCAACGGCTAAGGGGTAAGCAACGGATCTACACCTTCTAAACCGGTAGCAGACAACAGCCTACATTGGCCTACATCAGCTTTAACAAAGCAGAGAAGCGGAGAAGTAGAGAAAGATTATAATGACACCCAAGATGCCCAGACTTGAGCAGGTCAATGGTGGCATGTTAAAGTTCACGGGGGTAGGTTTTCCCTTGTGGAAATGGCAGTTTGAGATCATCATGAAAGTGCGCGAGTACCTGAAAATGTTCCTTGGAGAAAAGGTTGAACCACCAAAGGACGACCCTGGGTATGAAGAATGGAGTGCCAAAAATGACAAGGTGCTCGCGATCCTTGTGACATCAGTGCATGAGTCACAACATGCCCATCTCCATGGAAACACACATGTATCCAAGGCTTATGCAAAGCTTGCACGTGTGCACCAATCAACAGCTCAAGCTAATTTCCTCTTCATTCTTGAAAATCTGATTGGGATGAGGGTGAGCGAGGGAGAGTCGATTCCGGACATCCTAGTGCAGTTTGAAGGACTGCTACAACAAGTGACCCAGATGAACTGAGAAATCGACACCAACATGCAAGCCATGATCCTCGTCATCGTACTACCTAAAAGCCGGGGAGCTGTGATCACCATCCTAGGTGGTTGGAAGGAGGAGGAGCTGACGTCTGACGCAGTGTCCGAGTACATGCGCAATGCGACCATGCGTTACATTGGTAGTGGGGGTAACATTTTGGCCTATGCTGCTGCAAAGTATGATGGTATTGGAAACAACTCCTCTTATAGTCAGAGTGGCAACAGAAGCGGTGGTGGTAGATGAAGAGGCAATGATGGTGGTGGAAAGGGTTCAAAGCGTCCCGGGAAGTGCCATAACTATGGCAAGCCTAGACACTATTCACGAGAGTGTAGGGCTCCCAAGAAGGAAGACGGAGGAAGTGGTGGTAAGAACGAGGGCAACGGAATGGGTGAGAAGGAGTTGACGAACATGATGGCTGAGAGCATACCCACAACCAAGGGAGCAGCACTGCCCAAGCATGGAGCCTACTGGCTCAACTCTAGCACAAACCACCACTCTTCAAGAAAGAAGGATTTGTTCATCTCCATTGGGGACACCAAATGTTGCTTAAAATGTGCCAACAATAGCCTTGTCCATGCACAAGGCAAAGGAGACAAGTTAATCAACATCGACGTGAACAGTGCTGAAAAAGACTTGAATCTAGAAACCGTCATCTACATGTTGTCTTTTGCGGTAAACCTCTTATCGGTGTCCAAAATCACGGACCACGACATGACGGTGGTTTTCATGGAAGAGGAGTCCGTGACTATCAAGAACAAGGACATCAAGATCTCCTATCACAAGCAAAGTCTTGTTGCACAGGTCGCAAGAGTTGATGGGCTCTACGTGTTGCAGACCAAGCCCCTTGAGATTACAAATGAGGGGTATGCAACGGTTGAAGAGCCCAAGTCTCCAAAGCTTGATATTGCACCATAGGCTGTCACCATAGTGGCTAACTCCACCAAAGACAGAGATGCTGTGATTTGGCACAAGCGCTTTGGCCATGTGGCTGACAGCACAATACTAGCTATGAAGCAACACAAAGTGGTTCATGGAATGGAGGAATGCAAGGCAAAGGATGAGGGAAAGTACAAGAAATTGTGTGACCCATGCCTTGAAGGCAAGGCGAAGACAAAGCCCTTTGACCGTAATGGATAACGTGCAGCAACAATCTCAAGCCTGATTTACTCTCATGTGTGCAAACCATTTTGCACTCCTTCCAATGGTGGCACCAAGTATTTCTTGACCTTCATCGATGACCACAGTCGAAAGATGTGGATCCACTTTCTCAAGGCAAAGGGAGAGGCCAAGGAGAAGCTGCAAGAGTTTGTCGCCATGGTAGAGCATCAGACAAGCAAGAAGGTCAAGGCACTGCGCACGGACAACAGTGGTGAGTAGGAGGCATGTAAGGACTAGTTGAGTCAACACGACATGAACCAGTAGACCACCACGCCTTACACCCCCCGGAGCAATGGCGTTGCCGACAGATGAACGAGACTATCCTCGGCATGACAGGAAGCATGCTCTTTGACGCCAAATTTCCATCTCGCTTTTGGACTGAAGCTGTAAGAACTGCCTGCTACCTTGTGAATCTTACTTTAGCAGTCGCACTTGGAAGACGCGGCAAGAAGGAGCAAGAGAAGTAGTTGAGGACGCCATAGTAGGCTTGGTCACGGAAGAAGAAGCCTCACACTTGAGAGTCTTTTGTTGTACTGCCTGGACAAAGGTCCAAGCACGAGAAGGAAGTGGCAAGCTGGATGCACGTGCTTGCAAGTGCGTAATGGTCATGTATGACACTTCACACAAGCCATACAGGCTGTGGAACCAAGCAGCTAGAAAGCTCATCAGGAGTTGAGACGTCAAGTTTGATGAGAGGACGCTCGGCAAGGGAGAGCTACCGGATCCTGCCCACGCTTCTAAAGCAAGAGAGTGGGTTGTGTTGTTTGAGTCAGGTAATCAGGCACCTGATAACTGGCAGATGGTGCCAGTAAAGCAGGACGATGATGGGACAGGGAGAGTGGCTGTGCAGGTTGATAGAACGACGGACTCGGAAACTGAGCCTAATTTGACCAAGGCCTCTGAGTCAAACTCTGAGGCCGGTGGCTCTTCTTCAAACAATGGATCTTCAACAGCACTAGCATCATCCAAAAAATATCAACAAAAGCAGTTGAGCCTCAAAGCACCACCAGTAACAGTCCAGTGTAGCACACGCCAGAAGAAACCTCCGCCTATGAACGATGCTGGAGTGTGGAATGGACCAGACTCAGCTGGTTATGCTTGGCTCAGGGAGAGTCTCTGACTGAAGTGGAGGCTATGAACATGCCAGATGCAGCCAAGTGGAAGGAGACAGTGGACAACGAACCTGCATCCATTGAAGAAAATGAAACATGGGTTCTGGCTGACAGGTCACAAAACACTCACGTGGTGGGGTCAAAGTGTTGAATGGTATGCACGTTGCCCACTGGATAGCTGGCTGGTTGCACGGAAAGACAAGGCATGCACTTCTCTATGGAGTATGTATCTTGGTCTGATATGAGATAGGCCAGGCATGCAATGCTCATAGTGGGTATGTTCCTTGGAGATCATCATAGGAAACAAAACATTGTGGCCTAGTTGGGACAGGCGCCGGAGCTCATGGGCCACGGGCTCAAACCCCGCGACGGCCGCATTTATCTTTGTGGATTAAAATGGGGAAGGAAGCTTCTAGGAAGCTTACTAGAGCCTGGCTTAAGGATGACACTTGGCGGTCTTAGGACGCGCCAAGAAGGACTGTAGGCTGAGGTTTGTTCCTGTGGAGCCACTATGAGCAGAAGCATTGGCAATGCTCTGCAAGTATAAGAGCATGTGCCCTGCATGCATTCATTCACAGTTCTTGCCGTAGAGACTCCTCACAGAGTGTCCAACCAAGGGTAGACACTAAAGACCTTCATGCGGACTTTGTGAGATTGCAAACCAAACAAACCTAAAGTGTGGATCCCTCATTCAAGGGTGATATGCTATCTTGGTTGAAATACCAAGAGTGGTTGGCGGCCTCCCACGTCGGGAACTGTTTTTAGACCGTTACTATCCAGCGCACTGACAAAGGGTTATGGGCCCACCCTTCCGGTTCTATGGCATGCTTCCAAGCCGGACTCGCGCGTGGTCTTGCAGGGCGGATGAGGCTGCGGACAGTGACCATTGTCAAATTCCCAGGTAAAACAGGGACACGAACATCGGACAACTCCAATTTGCTCCATCGCCTCCATTGGCTTCTTCAAGTAGTGTGCGTGTACGTGGCGGACTAGTGGACAAGGAATAGCTCTGTCCATGTTGGACAAGACCCTCAACCCCCAACAAGATAAAGCTCTTCCCCTCTAGAAGGTGGTACGACCCCCAGTCTGTTACTTTCATGATGACACCATTGCCTTAGGTGATCATTGGCAGGAGGGGTATGTTATATAACCAACAGGAAATTTGACAACGGTCACTGTCCGCAGCCTCATCAGCCTCATTGGCCTTGACAAAACAGAGTAGCAGCAAAGCAAAGAAGACGAGCAACCGCAAGAAATGGCGGATCCGACTCAAGCCCGCCTTCAGGCGCGTATGTGAAAATTCACAACGATAGGTTTTCCCTTGTGAAAATGGCAGTTTGAAATTGTCATGAACGTGTGTGGCTACCTAGACATCCTAAAAGGGACCAAAAGAGCACCCGCCAATGTGACAGTGACCACGAATGCGGCTGACCTTGCAGCATGGATGATGAAGAACAACATGGCTCTTGCCATACTTATGACGTCCATCAATGAGACTCAACACTCCCACATCACAAGATGCAAGTTGGCTGCGGAGGCATACGTTAAACTCTCACGCGTGCATCAATCAAATGCCCTAGAAAACCGACTCTTCATCTTCCAAAGGTTGATGTCGATTAGGGTGAGCGAAGGAGAATCCATACCCGCATTTTTGCAGTCGTTCGACAACGTGCTGCAAGAGGTCCAGCAATATGGAATGGAATTTGAACTCCAACAGGCGTGTCATGATCCTTCTGATGGTGTTGTCGGAAAGCTGGGGATCGTTGATCACTGTATTTGACGGTTGGAAGGAGGCAGATCTGACGTATGAGGTTGTCGCTGAATTAGCCTGCAACGAGTCTATACAACACAGTGGCAGTGAGGCAAATGATTCAGCCTATGCCTCTCGTTTTGATGGACACGGTGCAAGCTCTTGCTCCAGTCAAGGCAACATCGGGAGCGGCGGCGGTGGAGGGAAAGGCAATGGTGGCGGGAAGAGTTCTAAGAAGCCCAGAAACTATCACAACTGTGGCATGGCTGGGCACTCGGCTAGAGACTTCTGTAGCCCTAGGAAAGAAGGCGGGAACAAGGGTGGGAAGGAGAAGAAGGAGCTTACCAACATGATGGCTGAAAGGTTGTCCATGATGGGGGCAGTGCTCCTTAGGCCAGGGGCATTCGCCCTTGACTTGGGCACCAACCACCACTCCTCAAAAGAGAAGGGTGGATTTTTCTCCATGGCCAAATCTGGCATGCGCATCAAGTGTACAAACGGCGACGTTGTCCAGGCCATGGGCGAAGGGGACAAGGTGATCACGTGCAACGTGAACGGTACGGAGATGGAGGTCAATCTTCAAAAGTTGGTGTACATGTCCTCCTTTGCAGCGAACCTGCTGTCGGTCTCACAAATCACTGACAACATTATGATAGTGGTGTCCATTAACAAGGAAGCCGTGGCTCTAAAAAATGAGGACAAAAAAAACTTGTACAGCAAAGACGACCTCATGCTTCATGTTCCAAGGGTCGAAAGCCTCTACATGCTTCAAACGAAAGACACCTACAAGTCGGATGAGGGACTGGTATGTGCCACCAAGACAGTGGCACCGAAGCCAAAGGATGCACCAGTGGCAACCGCTGTGGTCCCTACATCAACCATGGATACTGATGCTGAGTTGTGGCACCGACGGTGCGGCCACGTGGCAAAGAGCATGCTATAGAAGATGCAAGAGGAAGAGGTAGTCCACGGAATGGAAGGGTGCACCACGAAGCATGAGGAAGGGTATACGCTGTGTGAATCATGGCTCCAAGCAAAGGCAAAGAAGAAGCCATTTGGGAGAGGAGGTCAACGAGCGGAGATTGTCTTGTACCTGATCCACATTGACGAGTGCAGACCCTTTTGCACGATGTCTTACCGAGGAAGCAAGTACTTCCTGACCTTCATCGACAACCACAACCACAAGTTGTGGACCTACTTCCTCAAAACAATGGGAGAGGTGAAGGAGAAGCTCTTAGATTTTGTCGCCATGGTAGAGCGGCAAACGTCCAAGAAGGAGAAGACGCTCCAAAGTGACAACAGGGGTGATTACAAGGCTTGCAATCCTTGGATTAAGCATCATGGCATCTGCCACGAGAAAACCACCCCTTACAACCCCCAAAGCAATGGCGTGGCATGGGGTGGTGGGTGTTGGTGGACAGGCCTGACAAGGCCCAAATGGTAGGATCCAAGTGGGTCCTTCGAGTGAAGAAGAAGCAAGATGGAAAAATCAAAAAGTTTAAGGCAAGGGTAGTGGCAAAGAGGATTTCTCAACTCCCGGGCTCAAAGTACGATGAGACGTGTTGGCCTAAGGGTGAGTGTGCACCCTAAAGGGTCCCTAGCAGTGGCTGTTTCACACCACCAACTATTTTTGGAGAGACTGAAACTGTGGAGGCAACTGGTTCCAAGGATGGCAAAATCTGGTTAGAGAGTGAGGCAATAGTTTTGGCCTCAATTGAATGGGAATGAACACTTGATCAAGGCTCACAAGCAGTGGCATTTTATAGCCACTGATCTAAGCTTTCCAGAACACCAAAGCATGCCAGATTTGGAGCTTCCTAGCAGATTCTATGGCTTCTAGAGTGCTCCTTGGTAGGCTGTCCTTTTCCCACCTAGGAAGGCATCCCTTCCCTCCTCTAGAAGCTTCTGCCCCTTCCTAGATTCCTCAGCTTGCTTCTAGTAGGAGGGAAGGTGTCCAGAAGACCAAGACACCTCTAGATGCCTTGTAGGACAAGTCACCCCTTCTAGAAGGTGTGCCACNAAGGTCTCGTGCAAAGTGATGCCGGATCTCTATGTGCTTGGTCCTCCGGTGTAGCATCAGGTTCTTGGTCAGGCTGATGGCACTCATGTTGTCAACATTGAGTGCCGTTGGCTTCTTTTGCGGCACCCCAATCTCCTTGAGCAATCGCCGCAGCCATAGTGCCTCCTTTGCGGCT
>SZWC01003171.1:0-20636 GCA_023375785.1 Penium margaritaceum | reverse complement strand
CAAGGATGGCAAAATCTGGTCAGAGAGTGAGGCAATAGTTTTGGCCTCAATTGACTGGGAATTAACACTTGATCAAGGCTCACAAGCAGTGGCATTTTATAGCCACTGATCTAAGCTTTCCAGAACACCAAAGCATGCCAGATTTGGAGCTTCCTAGCAGATTCTATGGCTTCTAGAGTGCTCCTTGGTAGGCTGTCCTTTTCCCACCTAGGAAGGCATCCCTTCCCTCCTCTAGAAGCTTCTGCCCCTTCCTAGATTCCTCAGCTTGCTTCTAGTAGGAGGGAAGGTGTCCAGAAGACCAAGACACCTCTAGATGCCTTGTAGGACAAGTCACCCCTTCTAGAAGGTGTGCCACCTTCCTGGACCCTCACCTAGCCTTCTAGAATCTTAAAGAGGAACTCTAGAGGTTGAGCTAGCTTCCTGGCATCTATTTTCCACCTCCCTTGAGGCAGGGCAGAATTTCATCTTGTGGGACTTGAACCCGGGCCCCTGCCTCTAGAGGTGGACACCTTTAACCACTAAGCCACTAAGGCTTGTCTTTTTGGTGTTCCTTTTTGGAGTCACTCCTGCCATGGTGAGGAGCATCATTCCAACAAGACGTTTGCGCCCGTCGTCACCTTTGCCTCCATCCGCTCTCTCTTGTGCATCAAAGCCGCACTGAACCTGGAGATACACCAAATGGACGTCATGACAGGATTTCTCTATGCAAAGTGCGACAAGGAAGTGCTGATGGAGGTGCCGGAAGGAGTCAAAGCTCCCGAGGGCAAGGTGTGCAAGTTGGTGAAAGCGCTCTACGGGCTGAAACAGGCCCCAAGGATATGGTACAAGGAGATGGATGGTTTCCTGACCGGTCTCTCCTTTGCGCATTGCCAAAATGATCCGAGCATGTACGTGTGCGATGGTGGGAGTGGGCTGATGCTCGTTGCAATGTATGTGGAAGATCTGATCATCTGCTCTTCTTTGGTCAAGCTGCTGGATGAGTTGAAATCCGACCTCAGCCAAAGGTTCAAAATGAAGGACATGGGTCCTCTAGAGTACTATCTCGGGATCGCCATCCACTGCAACCGATCACCATTCACCATCGAACTCAACCAAACCAAATACATCAATGAAGAACTAAAGCGCTATCACATGTGAGACTACAAACCTGTCAACACCCCAATGACAACCGTGGCAAAACTGACGGCCTCAATGTCGCCAAGCAATGAAGCAGTTTGAAGGGAGATGCAAGACACCCCCTGCCAGTTTGCCTTGGGTAGCATTATGTATGCCATGGTAGGTATTCGTCCGGACATTTGCTATGCTATCTGCTTGAAGTGATATACCGACTCTGACTGGGAAGGAAATCTTGAAAACCGTAAATCCACCTCTAGATACGTGTACATCTTAAATGGCGCTACGATCTCATGGGTGACCAGGAAGCAGGATTGTATTTCCGTGTCATGGCTGAGGTAGAGTACGTTGCTCTATCTGAGTTGTGTAAGGAGACTTAGTGGCTGCGCAACCTGTTTGGCGAAATGACAATGCCACAGAAGGATGCCACGGTTGTACACGTGGACATCATAAGTGCCATCTTGATGGCTGAAGATGTGATCATCTCCTGGTGAACAAAGGACATCGACATACGTTACCACTACTCACGGGACCTAGTCATGAAGAACGTGGTGGACTCGCAGCACTTCGGAACCAAGAGGATGCTTGCTGACTGCATGACCAAGCCGTTGGAGAGCGACATGCACTATGCTAGAATTCATGGATTTGGCATGCGGATTGCTGCAGAGGAAGGGTAAGCCCCAAGGCATCGATGGAGCTCAGTGAGCGAGAAATGGGCAGAGGTGCAAGGGAGAGAGTTGTTGAATGGTATGCACCTTGTCCACTGGCTAACTAGTTGGTTGCAGGGAAGTACACGGCATGCACTACTCTATGGAATACGTCCCCTTGGTCTGTTCTGAGATAGGCTAGGAATGCACTGCCCATAATGGGTATGTCCCCACAAGATCATAGGAAACACAACATTGTGGCCTAGTTGGGACAGGCGCCGGAGCTCATGGGTCGTGGGCTCAAACCCTACGACGGCAGCATTTTTCTTTGTGGCCTAAAATGGGACAGGAAGCTTCTAGGAAGCTTACTAGAGCCTGCCTTGAGGATGACGCTTGGCGGTCTTAGGACGCGCCAAGTAGGACTGTAGGCTGACTTTGGCTCCTGTAAAGCCACTATGAGCAGAAGCATTAGCAATGCTTTCCAAGTATAAAAAACTGTGCCCTGCATGCATCCTTTTACAATTCTTGTCCTTGAGACTCCTCATGGAGTGTCCAACCAAGGGTAGACGCTAAAGACCATCATACGGACTTTGTGAGGTTGGAAATTGAACGAACCTAAAGTGTGGATCCCTTGTTCAAGGGTGATATGTTGTCTTGGTTGAAATACCTAGAGTGGTTGGCGGCCTCCCATGTCGGGACCCATTGTTTGGACCATTGCTATCCGGCGCATTGACACCAAGTGGTATTCCAGAAGAAGTTCAAGCACGATGGTACTATTGACAAGTACAAGGCAAGAGTTGTGTGTTGTTCTTCTATGCCGCATGGCCACTGCTATGGCTTGACGGACAGATCGGGCATGCACTGCTCCCTTGGAGTAAGTCCCTCGGACCTTGTTCGTGGTGCAAGTCCAAGCGAGACACCAGAAGTGTAGCGCAACGGATAGCATGTTGGACTCAGGGAAAACAGGTCCTGCGATCAAGCCTTGATGTGCGCAGGAGGTTTTTTGACCTTCTAGCATAGGGGAAGTTTCTTAGACATTTCTCCATGCATGAGGAGAGAGCGTCACTTGGCGGTCAGTGGATGCGCCAAAAAGCAGACTGGTGAGGTGGTGTGGAGTGACCACCCCAAATGTGTCATTACCAACACACCTTAGAAGCCAGGCCTAGGACTATATGTACCAGGCTCATTCCTCATTCTAATTACACAATCTGGCCTTAGATGCTCCTCAGAGAGTTGTCCAACTAAGGAACAGTATAAAGAAGACACTGGTTGATCTAAGCCCCGGGAGTTAGTCTTTGACTAGCACCTCGCGCGAAAGTGACCAAGTGTTAAGTGGACACAGTTGCTAGCAAGTGATTGCNGGAGTGACCACCCCAAATGTGTCATTACCAACACACCTTAGAAGCCAGGCCTAGGACTATATGTACCAGGCTCATTCCTCATTCTAATTACACAATCTGGCCTTAGATGCTCCTCAGAGAGTTGTCCAACTAAGGAACAGTATAAAGAAGACACTGGTTGATCTAAGCCCCGGGAGTTAGTCTTTGACTAGCACCTCGCGCGAAAGTGACCAAGTGTTAAGTGGACACAGTTGCTAGCAAGTGATTACCTAGGAAGTGCTCAGTATGGAACCGTGATCCTGAGGGTGATATCTTCTCCTAGCTGAAATGCTAGGAGCGGGCGGCAGGTGCTATTGTGTCGGCCCTGTTTTCTAGTCCGTTTGCCTCAGGCCGGTTGACAAAGGGTTATGGGTCCACACTGACCAGTTGTGTGGTACGCTTCGCTCAACTCTGGTACGCTCTCTCCAAGTGCACACGCCGGCTCCATCAGCTCCATAAGCTCCATTAGCTTCATCAGCTCCAACGGCTTGGTCTGCACTTAGCACACAGGGACTAAGGACAAGCTCTGCCCTTGGAGGCACGACCCTTGTGTCCCAACCAGGACAAGCTCTGCCCTTGGAGGCACGACCCTTGTGTCCCAACCAGGACAAGCTCTGCCCTTGGTGGCAAGACCTTGGGTGTGTTGGTGTAGATGTATTCTCTGTCTGCAGGTGAACATCGGCTGGAGGGGTAAGCAACGGGTGTGCATCCTAAAGCCGGTAGCAGACATCAGCTAACATTAGCCTACATCGGCCTCAACGGAGCAGAGACGTGGGAAGCAGACAAGGGCAACAAAAATGGTTGACCCATCGGGAGGAGTGGGGGCTACCGTAGGGCAGTCCTCAAGCTCAACAGTGGCTACCACAGGGCAGACCACTGGAGCAAATGTAAGTGCTACGTCACTGCCGCAAGATCTTGGACCCCTAAGAGGAATCTCCATTTTTGAGGGGATTGACTTCCCCCTTTGGAGATGGCAGTTCAAGCTGGCGATGAAAGTGTGCGGCTTTATCAAGCTACTGAAGGAGAGGAGCAGGTTCCCGCAGAAGGCACGTCTGAGCATGAGGCATGGATGGATCGAAATGATATTGTTTTGTCATTCCTCAGCAACGCGATAGCCAAGAAGTATGTTCCCATCATTGCCGGGTACACGCTGGCTTCCGAAGCTTACGACAAGCTCAAGCGCGTGCACCAATCCACCTCCCTTGCAAACAGACTATTCATCTTACAATGGCTTATTAGCATGTGAGTGAATGAGGGTGAATCAATCCCCAATTTCCTACAGGAGTTTGAAGGACTCCTTGGCGAGGCTCGCTAGATGAACTCGGACCTTGACGAGAACATGCAAGCCATGATCCTCCGCATGGCGCTACCGGAGAGCTCGAGCCCAATGATCATCGTCATGGGCGGCTGGAAGGAGGACAACCTGACGTACACGGCATTGTCCGAGTACGTGCGAAACGAGGCCATGCACCGCAGCGGAAATGAGGCTAACTTCTCAGCCTATGCCGCACGCTATGGTGGCCGCGGGAGCAAAGGGTCGGCCTCTGGTCAGAAAGGCGGCAGCGGAAGCGGTGGTGGCGGAGGCAACAATGGCGGCAAGGCTCCCAAGCGACAGGGTAACTGCCGCAACTGCGGTAAACCTGGGCACTGGGCAAGAGAGTGCAGGTCGCCAAAGAAGGAAGACGGCAGAAGTCGTGGGAACAAAGGCAACAAAAAGGGTGGCAAAGAAGCCACCAACATGATGGCACAGAGCACACCTCTAGCAAAAGGAGCAGCGCTGCTCAGGTCAGAAGCTTTTGGGCTCGACTCCGGCACCGATCATCACTCCAGCAACGACCAGGCTGGATTTGTCTCCATCGGCCCCACCGATCGGCGGTTCAGATGTGCAAACGGCAGTGTCGTCAATGCAAAGGGCGTGGGAGACAAGTTGGTAAGCATCAACCTTAATGGTGCAGAGAAGGATCTACGGCTATGTGATGTGGTCTACATGCCCTCCTTTGCGGCAATCCTTCTGTCCGTGTCAAAGATAACGGACAACAATATGACAGTGGTGTTCACACAGAAGAAGGCGGTCATCGCCAGGAACGAGGACATCAAGGTCCTCTATGCCAACGAAGATCTTGTGGCACAGGTTCCACGGGTTGACGGACTCTACGTATTGCAGACAATGGCAGCAAAGACCTCGAAAGACGAGGGTCATGCGGGTGCAGCGGAGGCAATGGTCTCAGCACCAACACAAGAGAGCACACCAACGAGAACTGAAAAAGAAACCTCTACTGCAAAGGATGAAGACGCTGATCTGTGGCACAGACGCTTTGGGCATGTTGCAAACAGCACGCTCCAAGTCATTCAGCAACAACAGCTAGTCCGTGGCATGGATGGTTGCAAGAAGGATGCGGTTAAGTGTGGCAGCCTGTGTGAACCTTGCCTCCAAGGCAAGACCAAACGAACTCGCTTTGAGCGCAATGGTCACTGCGTAGAATCAGCCCTTGACCTGATTCACACCGACGTGTGTGGACCTTTTCGCACGGCGTCAAACAGTAGTAGCAAGTATTTTCTGACCTTCATAGATGACCACAGCCGCAAGGTGTGGATCGTCTTCCTCAAAACAAAGGGAGAGGTCAGAGAAACGTTGCAGGAGTTTGTCGCCATGGTGGAGCGGCAGACCGGAAAGAAAGTCAAAGGGATGCGGACCGACAACGGCGGAAAGTATGAGGCATGCAAGGGCTGGTTGCGGCAACATGGGATCAACCACCAGCCCACAATGCCTTACACGCCACAGAGCAATGCTGTTGCCGAACGGATGAATCAGACCATCCTCGGCATGGTGCATAGCGTGCTCTTTGATGCAAGGCTTCCACCGCGGTTTTGGGCGGAAGCGGCAAGAACGGCATGCTATCTTGTCAACCTGACTCGTGCGGCTGCTCTGGACAGGCACGAAAAAGAAGAAGGGCAAGCAACAGATGAAGCCACAAGAAGTTTGGTCAGGGAACAAGCCGGACGCATCACACCTGAAAGTGTTCGGCTGCACCGCATGGGCAAAGGTCCAGGCGGGTGAGGGTGCCAGCAAGCTGGATTCAAGAGCACGAAAGTGCGTTATGGTGGGCTATGAGACGGTCCACAAGACATATTGCTTGTGGGACCTGGCAGGAAGAAGACTCATCACCAGCCGGGATGTAACCTTTGACGAGAGGAAACCAGGCGAGGAAGAGATGCTTGATCCCACGGAAACTCAAAAACAGGGAGAGTGGTTGGTGCTGCTAGAGTCAAGAGATCAAGCTCCTGAAAACTGGCAAGTGGTGCCAGTGCGACAGGACGTGAAGAAGAGTGGTGTGCCAGGGGGAGCGGCTGCGCAGGCTGACGCAACGGCGAGCTCCGACACAGATTCGGAGACGTTTGAGGCCTCTGAGACCAACTCGGAGGCCAGTGGCCCTTCAAAAGAGGAAAATTCAACTCCAGGGCAGCCGACACCAAAGGAGCAACGGCATGGAAAACATCCACGAGCAATGCAACGTCGCAGCACACGACAAAGAAAACAAACTCCAATGTACGACGCTGACACTGGAAGCTGGACTGGACTGAGCTGGTCCTGTTTGGCTCTGGGAGAGCCGCTCACTGTGGCTGAGGCGCTGACAAGGCCCGATGCGGCCAAGTGGAAGGAGGCGGTGGACAGCGAGCTCGCGTCCATCGAAGAAAATGGCACATGGGTGCTGGTGGACAGACCCGCTAACGCTCACGTGGTGGGCTCAAAGTGGGTGCTCAGGTTGAAGCGAAAGCAAGATGATAGCATCGACAAGTACAAGGCAAGGGTCGTGGGGAAAGGGTTCTCACAGGGCGCAGGGTCCGAGTACGATGAGACCTTCGCACCGGTCGTCACATTTGCCTCCATCAGGTCCCTGCTTGCTATCGCTGCCGCCAAAGACCTTGAGATCCACCAGATGGATGTGAAGACAGCCTTCCTTCATGGGAAGCTCGACAAGGAGGTACTAATGGAGGTACCGGAAGGTGTCAAAGCACCCAAGGGTAAGGTGTGCAAGCTGGTGAAGGCGTTGTACGAGCTGAAACAGGCCCCATGGATCTGGTACAAGGAGATGGACAGCTTCATGGTTGAGATCTCCTTCACACATTGCAAGAATGACCCTAGCGTCTATGTGCGGGAGGACGAACGTGGCTTGCTACTTGTGGTGTTGTACGTGGATGATCTTATCATGTGTTCTTCCTTGCAAGAGGCCCTCACGGACCTCAAGAAAAATCTGGTTGGCAGATTTAAGATGAAGGACGTGGGACCTCTCAAGTACTACCTCGGGATTGCTGTTCACTACAACCACAAAGCAGGCACCATCGAGCTCAACCAGACCAAGTTCATCATGGACATCTTCAAGTGCTACAACATGGAGGACTGCAAGCCCGTCAGCACCCCCATGCCCTCCAACTACAAGCTCTCCTCCTCCATGTCACCAAGCAACGAGGCAGACCGGCGGGAGATGCAAAACATTCCATACCAGTCCGCCGTTGGGAGCCTCATGTATGCAATGGTGGGAACACGACCTGATATTGCTTATGCAGTGGGTCAGGTAAGCAGGTTTGTGGCTAACCGTGGGCCAGAACATTTGCAAGTCGTGAAGCGGATTTTTTGCTACCTCAAAAAGACTCGGCACGTCGGACTTTGGTTTGGAGGTCTAGAAGGATCAGACTTGCTGCGACTGACATGCTACACTGACGCGGACTGGGGAGGACGGATTGATGACAGGAAGTCCACCTCAGGGTTTGTCTATCTTCTCAATGGTGGTGCGGTCTCGTGGGCAAGCAGGAAGCAGGACTGCATCTCGCTTTCTACTGCTGAGGCGAAGTACATTGCACTCTCCGAAGTGTGCAAGGAAACACAGTGGCTTCGCAGTTTGCTTGATGAGATCAAGGTACCACAAGAGGAAGCAACCTTCATCTGCATCTACAACCAAAGTGCCATGGCTATGGCAGAGGACGACATGATCTCCCGGCGTACAAAGCACATCCATATTCGATACCACTACTCACGTGACCTTATCGCCAAGGGTGTCGTGGAACTGGAGCACGTCGCAACCAAGAAAATGCTTGCCGACTTCTTGAGAAAGCCGCTAGATAGCGACTTGCATGTTGCAGGTGCTCGAGAAGTCGGCATGGTGGATGCAAGAGATAAGAACTAAAGACCAAGAAAACATACATGCACATACACGACCTAGAGCTACAGTTTCATGCCGAAGAAAAAAAAAAAAAAACTACCACAGCAGGTGGCCTAAGGTGCAAGGGAGAGATTGTTGTTCTTCTATGCCCCATGGCCACTGCTATGGCTTGACGGACAGGTTGGGCATGCACTGCTCCCTTGGAGTAAGTCCCCTAGACCTTGTTTGTGGTGCAAGTCCAAGTGAGAAACCAGAAGTGTAGCGCAACGGATAGCATGTTAAACTTAAAGACTACAGGTCCTGCTATCGAGCCTTGATGTGCGTAGGAGGTTTTTTGACCTTCTAGCATGGGGGAAGTTTCTTAGACATTTCTCCATGCATGAGGAGAGTGCACCACGTGGCGGTCAGTGGATGCGACAATTGGCGGACAGGTGAGGTGGTGTGGAGTGACCACCCCAAAAGTGTCACTACCCACACACCTAAGAAGCCAGGCCTAGGACTATATGTACCAGGCTCATTCCTCATTCTAATTACACAATCTAGCATTAGATGCTCCTCACAGAGTTGTCAAACTAAGGAACCGATTAAAGAAGACACTGGTTGGTCTAAGTCCCAGGAGTTCGTCTTTGACTAACACCTCGCGCGAAAGTGACCAAGTGTTAAGTGGACACAGTTGCTAGCAAGTGAATGCCTAGGAACTGCTCGGTATGGAACCTGTTGCCCTGAGGGTGAGTGTACACCCTGGAGGGTTCCTAGCAGTGGCTGTTTCACACCACCAACTGTTTTTGGAGAGACTGAAACTGTGGAGGCAACTGGTTCCAAGGATGGCAAAATCTGGTCAGAGAGTGAGGCAATAGTTTTAGCCTCAATTGACTGGGAATGAACACTTTGATCAAGGCATACAAGCAGTGGCATTTTATAGCCACTGATCTAAGCTTTCCAGAACACCAAAGCATGCCAGATTTGGAGCTTCCTAGCAGATTCTATTGCTTCTAGAGTGCTCCTTGGTAGGCTATCCTTTTCCCACCTAGGAAGGCATCCCTTCCCTCCTCTAGAAGCTTCTGCCCCTTCCTAGATTCCTCAGCTTGCTTCTAGTAGGGGGGAAGGTGTCCAGAAGACTAAGACACCTCTAGATGCCTTGTAGGACAAGTCACCCCTTCTAGAAGGTGTGCCACCTTCCTGGACCCTCACCTGACCTTCTAGAAACTTAAAGAGGAACTCTAGAGGTTGAGCTAGCTTCCTGGCATCTATTTTCCACCTCCCTTGAAGCAGGGCATAATTTTGTCTTGTGGGACTTGAACCCGGGCCCCTGCCTCTAGAGGTGGACACTATTAACCACTAAGCCACTAAGGCTTGTCTTTTTGGTGTTCCTTTTTGGAGTCACTCCTGCCATGGTGAGGAGCATCATTCCAACAATCTCCCCCTTGCGCATCACCCATGGCAGTCCTCCATACTCAACCTATAACTGAGGAGAATTTCTCCTCATGGGAGGCGAGCTTACATTTTACTGCTCCCTCCCACTCAGCCCCATCCTTCTTGTGCAGTGCCTCCTTAAGGCTCCTCTTGCGCGAACCCTGTCCAAATGCCCTTGTTGGCATCATATATTTTTGTCCTTCTTCGCACACGGCTGCTCGTGCGGGGCTCTGGAGGCGGTTGTTGTTGTTGCTGTCCCCTTTCGGCCCCATCCTCTCCAAGCGCCTGCTCCCCCTCTCTTGGAGACCTTGGAGACATCAGTCGACTCTCCGCCTCCACGTCCATCTCTGGTGCTTCGGATTCCTCATCCAAACTGGCCGGAATAAATTCTACCGCTCGCCCATCCCTCGGGCGATCATCTCCGGCTGGTGCTATTGTGAGGACGTCACCCTCATTCACGTCCTCCGGCATCTCCCCCTCAAGGAGTGGCATCCACTCCCCCCTCATGGAGAGACCTGCCTCCTTATCTGTCCAACGGCTTTTCTGGTCGAACGTGATGTCGCCACTCCGCACAATCTGCTGCCTCCTTGGGTCAAAGAGCCGATACGCCTTGCTTCCGCTCTCATATCCAAGGAAAACACACCAGCGGGTACGCGGGTCCAGCTTGCTCCGTCCCTCACGTGCCTGCACCATTGCATGTGCAACACAACCAAACGTGCGGAGGTGACCCACTGCCGGCTTCCTCCCGCTCCACACTTCTTGTGGCGTCTTCCACGCATTGCTGTCCTTGTCCTTGAGCGGCTTGGTCAGCATGAGATTCATGATGTACGCTGCTGTCCTTGCCGCCTCCGACCAATACCGTTGTGTAAGGCCGGCGTCGCTCAACATGGATCGCACAATGTTAAGGATTGTGCAATTCGCTCTCTCTGCGACGCCATTCTCTTGTGGGGAGTATGCAGTTGTTTTCTGCCACCCAGTCCCCTTGCTCTTCATCCACCCAAGGCACCCCGCATATTCACCACCGTTGTTTCTCCGGAACGCCTTCACCTTCAACTCTGTTTGCCGCTCCACATCAGCCACAAACTCTTGCATGCACGTAAGGACCTCACTCTTCCGCTTCATTGGGTAGAGGTAGAGTTTCCAGCTGTGGTCATGGATGAAGGTGATAAAGTAGCGAGCTCCGCTGATGGAGCTCTCAAGCGGTCCACACACATCTGTGTGTACCACGGCCAGTTTTGCTGATGCACGCATCCCCTTGGCGACAAACGGCTGCCGAGTTGATTTGCCAATGATGCATGGCTCACACATGCTCTCCTTGGTTCCATCAAGGCTGCTGATTTGGAGACCCCGCACCACTTCCCTCTTAGCCATCTCCTTCACTGTTGATGGAGAAATGTGGCAGAGTCGGCGGTGCCATAGGTCCAGGTCTCCTCCATCCTTCCTTTGCAAGGTTGACGACGTTAGACCCCACCCGGCTGCTGAGGATCTTTGCGCATAGCAGGTACAAGTTGTCCTCCCTCTTGGCACGTGCAATCACTTCACCTTTGCCCTCTTTGCGGATGATGGCCTCCTTCTTTGTGAAGAGCAGCTCAAGTCCCTTGTCGGTAAGGCGGCTGATGGAGAGCAGGTTTGCCCCACAGCTAGGCAAATGCAGCACATCGTAGATTGTGCTCGTGACAAGTTTTCCATCCACAATTGACTCAATGCGGACGTTACCCTCACCGGCGGCCACCTCTGTTTTTCCATTGGCCACCGTCATGCGTCTCTCGGAGGCGCCGTAGGTAACAAATGCCGCCCTGTTGCATTGCATGTGGCGGCCTGATCCGGAGTCGATGACAGCAACTCCCGGGTCCTTCAAGTTGGTGGAGTTGTACGCCATAAGGGCGTGCTCATCTTTCTTTCCACCCCGCTGCGACCAATCTGTTTTCTTCTTGGGACAGTTGCACGCGTAGTGGCCCTCCTTGCCACAATTGAAGCACTCCCCCTTCTTGTCACCCTTCTTAGTGCCCTGTTTGGCACCCTTCCACTTGTCGCCTCGGCCTCCACTTTGAGGATGAACCGTGTAAGCTAAACTTGATGCCCCTGCATTCTCTCGACCGCCACGTTGCATCCACTCATTGCGCACGTACTCAGCAACCTTCGGGTACTTCAGCTTGTTGGAAGGCCAGCCACCAAGGATTGTGATCATAGGACTCCAACTGTCCGGCAAGGCCAGAAGGAGGATCATAGCTTGCAACTGAGAGTCGACCTCCCAACCTGTGGCCACGCACTCCGTTGCGAGGGACTCAATCTGCTGCATGATCTCCATGATGTTGTTGCCTTCGTTTGCTCGGAGGGTGACGATCCGTTTGAAGATGAAGAGCTGATTGGCAAGGTTTTTCTGCTGGTAGATGGAGCAGAGTTTTGACCATGCGTCCGCGGCCAGGGTGCATCCTTGGATGTGCCCAAGTTGTGGTGGGCATAACGCAGACACAAGGAGCGCCAATGCCTTTTTGTTGCACTTCTTGTATGCCTCCTTCACCTCAGCCGTTGCAGTCTCCAGCGGAGCAGTCTCATCACCTTTTACAAGATCAAGCAGTCCCTTGTTCTCGAGGAAGACCTCAAACTGCCACCTCCACAAGGCGAATCCTGTCCCATCAAACCTAAGGACAGCGCGCCTGCTCCCTTGCTTGCTGGTTGCCATGTCTTGCTGTTGGAAGCGTGAAATCAAGCTGGCTTTGAACCCCTTAGAGGCGTGGGCCCATAACCCTTTGTTGGCCTGAGGATGAGTGTGCATCCTGGAGGGTCCCTAGCAGTGGCTGTTTCACACCACTTACTGTTTGTGGAGAGACTGAAACTGTGGAGGCAACTGGCTCCAAGGATGGCAAAATCTGGTCAGAGAGTGAGGAAATAATGTTAGCCTCAATTGACTAGGAATGAACACTTTGATCAAGGCTCACAAGCAGTGGCATTTTATAGCCACTGATTTAAGCTTTCCAGAACACCAAAGCATGCCAGATTTGGAGCTTCCTAGNGGGAAGGTGTCCAGAAGACCAAGACACCTCTAGATGCCTTGTAGGACAAGTCACCCCTTCTAGAAGGTGTGCCACCTTCCTGGACCCTCACCTGGCCTTCTAGAAACTTAAAGAGGAACTCTAGAGGTTGAGCTAGCTTCCTGGCATCTATTTTCCACCTCCCTTGAGGCAGGGCATAATTTCGTCTTGTGGGACTTGAACCCGGGCCCCTGCCTCTAGAGGTGGACACCATTAACCACTAAGCCACTAAGGCTTGTCTTTTTGGTGTTCCTTTTTGGAGTCACTCCTGCCATGGTGAGGAGCATCATTCCAACAGAACCGTGATCCTGAGGGTGATATCTTCTCCTAGCTGAAACGCTAGGAGCGGACGGAAGGTGCTATTGTGTCGGCCCTGTTTTTTAGTCCGTTTGCCTCAGGCCGGTTGACATTGTGGCGAAGGGGTTTTCCCAACGTGGAGGCTCAGAGAATGAGGAGATCTTTACGCATGTCGTCACCTTTGCCTTCATCAGATCCATGCTGGGCATCTCTGCTGCAAAGGATCTGGAGGTCCACCAGATGGATGTCAAGACAACTTTCCTCTATGGGAAGCTTGACAAAGAAGCACTGATGGAAGTGTCTCAGGGAGTAAAAGCTTCAGAGGACAAGGTTTGCAAACTAGTAAAAGTACTCTATGGACTGAAACAGGCCCCAAGGATGTGGTACAAGAAGATGGACGGCTTCATGGCCAGGCTCATCTTCACGCACTGTCAGAACGACCCTAGTGTCTACATGCGAGAGGATGAGCAAGTCTTGATGCTGGTTGCACTCTATGTGGATGACCTGATTGTTTGCTCATCGTTAGTTGAACTGTTGAACAACCTGAATTCAGATCTCAGAAGGAGGTTCAAGTTGAAGGACATGGGTCCTCTTGAGTTCTACCTCGGGATAGCCATGAACCGCAACCAAGCAGCTGGCACTATTGAACTGTACGAGACCAAGTACATCATGGAGGTCCTCATGCGCTACAACATGGAGGAATCCAAGCCCATCACCACACCCATGACAATAGGCATCAAGCTCTCCTGCGCCATCACTCCCAGCATAGAAGCAGAACGGTGTGAGATGGTAAAACATTCCCTACCAGTCTGTTGTTGGAAACCTCATGTATGCCATGGTAGGAACACGCCCTGACATTTACTATGTTGTGGGACAAGTGAGCAGGTTTGTGACTTATCTAGGGCCACAGCACTGGCAAGCAGTCAAGCACATCATGCGCTATCTATAGAAGACACGAAAAATGGGACTCCAATTGGGAGGCCAAGAATGGTGTGACCTGCTGTGCCTCATGTGCTCTACCAACATTGACTGGGGAGGAAAAATCGATGACAGAAAGTCCACCTCGGGCTTTGTGTGCTTCTTAAATGGTGGTGTAGTATGTTGGGCATGCAAAAAGCAAGATTGTGTCTCCCTCTACCGCTGATGCAGAGAACATCGCTTTGTCATAAGCATGCAAGGAGACAGAGTGGCTATACAACTTGCTTGTTGAGATGAAAGTGCCACAGACAGAAGCAATGGTGGGACGGATTGACAACAAGAGTGCCATGAAAATGGCACGGGATGATGTCATCTCCCGGCGAACCAAGCACATCAACATCAGGCACCACTACTCTCGTGACCTAGTCACATAGTAGATTGTGGACCTAGAACATGTGGAGACCAAGAAGATGCGTACAGATTGCAAGACCAAGGCGGTTGATGACAAATTGCATTCTACAGGTACTCGAGGGATCGGTATGGTCAACGCAGCCGACGAAGACTAAGGCCAAGAAAGCTAGAGAGAGAAGACATCTCACAGCAAATGGACAGAGGTGCAAGGGAGAGTTTGTTGTTCTGATATGCACCTTGTCCATAGCTGACATTTGTACAAGCACAAGACAGACTAGGCATGCAGTGCTCCCTTGGAGTAAGTCCCCTATGTCTAGTCCAGATAGACAAGGAATGCACTACTCCTTTAGAGGAAGTCCCCTTGGTCTAAAGTGGATAGTAAAGCCAACAAATACTATATAGGAAAAATCCTTGTGACTTACACATTCCAAAGTTCGTCTCTGGAGCGAGAGGTCACTGGGTCAAGTCCCAGCTCAGTGACTAGTTTTCTTTGTGACCAAAAGGGGATAGGAAGGTTCTGAGAGAGATCTTAGAACATTCTAAGGTCTTTGCGGGTGGCTGGTGCCACTCGGCGGTCACTGAAAGCACCATGTAGGCATGAGGATGATGCAATTTAGCTTGCCCCCAAAAGTGGCTCATCCAAGGAGCCATTGCGCGCCTAGGCTAGAGGCTGGATCTTGGACTAAAACTACATGTCAGTTGCCTGTGGTTGACTACAGTTATTGTCTTTCAGACTCCTTACAGAGTTTTCTACCAAAGGGAGACACTAAAGAAGTATTGGTCGGTCTTAGCCCCAGGAGCTAGCTCCTTCCACAAAAGTAACTAGGTGCTAAGGATAGAGTGCAAGGAAGTGATTCCTATGAATTACTCAGTGTGGAACCGTGATTCTGAAGGTAACATCTCCTCCTCGTTGCAATACTAGGAGCGGAAGACAAGTGCCATTGTGTTGGCCATGTTTTCTAGTCCGTTCCCTCAGGCTGGTTGACATTGAGAACGCCTCGGGGAGTGGGCCCATGGGCAATTGCCGTAGATCATCTTCCGGAGCAGCGTGACCACGTTCAGGGGATGTGCCCTTGGGTAGAGGAGAAGTTTCTGTGGGCTCCTTGTGGTCACTTTCATCGTGGGGAATGACTGGTGGGATATCATGTTTGGGGAACGACAGGATGGAGTTCCTTACAGCGTGGTCTTCTACCCGGGCTTCTTCCAGGGAGAAAGGATGTCCGTTTCGTATAAGCATGGAGGTCCAAGGCCCAAAAATTAGTGTTGTGTGGGTGCTGTACCCTGATGAGGTCAATTGCATGACTCCATCCATGGATGAAAACGCTGCCTGTCAGGGAATGAGGTAGTCTGTCCCAAGGAGGACATCATAGGTACGGGCAATGATGACTTGCATCCACACTACTTCATGGATGAGACCGATTTGGAGTGGGAGGCTCTCCACAACACCATATCCAGCGTCCCTACCACCAGAAGCATTGCTAAAGACCTTGGTTGTTTGCTAGGTTCTGTGGTGCCTTCCAAGCGCTTGCAAGACCTGCAAAGTAATGGTGGTATGTGTGGCATCAAGACCGATAATAGCCAGGAACGTTTTGCCACATGTTCAGACAAACCAACTGGCCACTTCATGGTGTGGAGCTTGTGGTCGTGGTGGTGCAAAGGGTACTGGTCTCCATCCCCATTTGTTGGATCTTGTACGTGTTGTTCTTCTATGCCCCATGGCCACTGATATAGCTTGAAGGACAGGTTGGGCATGCACTGCTCCCTTGGAGTAAGTCCCCCAAACCTTGTTTATGGTGCAAGTCCAAGCGAGACACCAGAAGTGTAACGCAACGGATAGCATGTTGGACTTACGGACAATAGGTCCTGCAATCGAGCCTTGATGTGCGTAGGAGGTTTTCGACCTTCCTACACGGGGGGAAGTTCCTTAGACATTTCTCAATGTATGAAAGGAGTGCGCCACTTGGCGGTCAGTGGCTGCGCCAAGTGGCGGACTGGTGAGGTGGTGTGGAGTAACCACCCCAAAAGTGCCACTACCCACACACCTTAGAAGCTAGGCCTGGGACTATATGTACCAGGCTCATTCCTCTTTCTTATTTCACAATCAGGCCTTAGATGCTCCTCACAGAGTTATCCAACTAAGGAACGGTATAAAGAAGACACTGGTTGGTCTAAGCCCTAAGAGTTAGTCTTTGACTAGCATCTCATGCGAATGTGACCAAGTGTTCAGTGGACACAACTGCTAGCAAGTGATTGCCTAGGAACTGCTCAGTGTGGGGATCGTGATCCTGAGGGTGATATCTTCTCCTAGTTGAAATGCTAGGAGCGGACGGCATGTGCTATATTGTTGGCCCTGTTTTCTAGTCCGTTTGCCTCAGGCCAGTTGACAGTACAAACCACTGGCCTGCTTAGCCGATTGTGTGGGGTTTGAGTACAGCTTAGGCGAATGCCCGCCGAGTGAAGCTTTTTGGCGTATTCTTGGAGAACACCAAAGATTTTTGGGAGACTTTGTGGTGTTGCCAAAGGTATTCTCCTGGGGATAGTTCCTCTAACGGGCGGTGGAAGGAGGTCATAATGCCAGAGGTGGAGGCCGGATAATGTGGCGATGTAAAAGTGACCATCTTGCGGCAAGGGGATGTGGGATCCCTAGAGGATCGCATGTGTGCTTGTGCTAGAGGTTTTGATGGTGCAGCTTTAACTTGACATGGTAGCCACACTAAGCGGGCCTCGATGCAGATCCGTATATTAGTGTCGGCCTTCTCCTACTGCTCTTTGAATTTGCGCATGCGTTCATACATCTCTTCCACCGACCACCCCTGCACTCCTTATCCTTTAGCTGCTATGACAAGTTCCCGCTCCGCGGCCGTTGGTGGGGTCTCCATTCTTGTTTTTCCAGGTTGGGTAATGCCAAGCTTCACATTCCTTGCAGGAGTGTTAGATGTTCATGGTTGACTTGCAGCTCGTGTTTCCTCTGCCTTCCTCTACATGGCATAGGCCTTCCACTGCTCTGGTCCATTGCTAGCTTGGCTAGTGGCACGGATAGTCACGTTGGGTCCGATAGCTTGCCTTGTGTTTGAAGGTGCTTTCGTACTGGAGCCATGTCCTTGGTACTGGGTTCCTCTTGCTTGCCTTCCAGGCACCGGGGTGGGGTTGGGACATTCGCGCCACCGATGGGTGAATTCTCCACATCCATAACAGCTTCCGGGTGGATAGTTGTGGGGATTCATTAGATTGGGCACAGAAGTTCTGGCGGGTATAAGATGCTCTTTTCGGGTCGTATTCTCCCGTGCCGTCCAGTGTTTGAGCTCCCGTTGTTGATGTCCCGCTTCTTCTTTCAATGCTTCCAAAGTGTCAAAGCACCGCAGATCCAATGTGTTGGCAAGTGCTAGCACAAGGGAATTGCGGTAATACTCCTTGATCACTCGTAGGGGTATGTCCACACAGCGTGTGGAAATCTTTCTGAACTTGTCATTGTACAACTTGGCTTTTTTTCATGCCTTCATGCGGATGGTACGAATCTGCATTTCCGCTTCCTCCAGGCTCATTAGCTCAAACCGTTTGGTCATTCCCTTTGCCAGGTCATCAAAGTCCGATGATTTCCATTCCTTGTTCTCTGCGGTGAACCACTCCAGCGCCTTCCCTTCGTAAACTGCTGGGACAATGTAGTCAGGAAAGAGCAGTCCATAGTCTAGAAAAGTGCTCAACTTGGAAAGCCAAATGGCCGGGTCCTCCTCTGGTTCTCCTTTGAAGACTGCAAGCTTTGGGAGGGTGTATGAAGCTTTTGCCGCCATGCTTGAGGTCAGTTCCTGAGTGGGCACCATCTGCACATGTGCTCAAGCCAGAGCACCCAGGTGGGGTTGGTCGACCTACATCAGGTCAACTGCTCTTGTAGCAGCTCATGAAGCCACTCCCACTCCCTTCGGTCGAATTCGTCCCCCATTGGTCCTTCCCTGTCCAGATCTCGCCAAATGTTGTCACGTTGAACTTGCCTGTACTCGTATGGCATACTGCTTGCTACCATGAACCGCAGATTGTCTGTTGGAATGATGCTCCTCACCATGGCAGGAGTGACTCCAAAAAGGAACACCAAAAACACAAGCCATAGTGGCTTAGTGGTTAATGGTGTCCACCTCTAGAGGCAGGGGCCCGGGTTCAAGTCCCACAAGATGAAATTCTGCCCTGCCTCAAGGGAGGTGGAAAATAGATGCCAGGAAGCTAGCTCAACCTCTAGAGTTCCTCTTTAAGTTTCTAGAAGGCCAGGTGCGGGTCCAGGAAGGTGGCACACCTTCTAGAAGGGGTGACTTGTCCGACAAGGCATCTAGAGGTGTCTTGGTCTTCTGGACGCCTTCCCTCCTACTAGAAGCAAGTTGAGGAATCTAGGAAGGGGCAGAAGCTTCTAGAGGAGGGAAGGGATGCCTTCCTAGGTGGGAAAAGGACAGCCTACCAAGGAGCACTCTAGAAGCCATAGAATCTGCTAGGAAGCTCCAAATCTGGCATGCTTTGGTGTTCTGGAAAGCTTAGATCAGTGGCTATAAAATGCCACTACTTGTGAGCCTTGATCAAGTGTTTATCCCCATCCAATTGAGGGCAAAACTATTGCCTCACTCTCTGACCAGATTTTGCCATCCTTGGAACCAGTTGCCTCCATAGTTTCAGTCTCTCCAAAAACAGTTGGTGGTGTGAACCAGCCACTACTAGGGACCCTCCAGGGTGCACACTCACCCTCAGGCCAACAAAGGGTTATGGGCCCACGCCTCTAAGGGGTTCAAAGCCAGCTTGATTTCACGCTCCCAACAGCAAGACATGGCAACTAGCGAGCAAGACAGCAGCCGCGCTGTCCTTAAGTTTGATGGGACAGGCTTTGCCTCGTGGAGGTGGCAGTTTGAGGTCTTCCTCAACGACAAGGGACTGCTTGAGCTCGTAAAAGGTGATGAGACTACTCCGCCGGAGACTGCAACGGCTGAGGTGAAGGAGGCATACAAGAAGCGCAACAAAAAGGCATTGGCGCTCCTTGTGTCCGCATTATGCCCACCAAAACTTGGGCACATCCAAGGATGCACCCTGGCCGCGAACGCATGGTCAAAACTCTGCTCAATCTACCAGTCAAGCAACCTTGCCAATCAGCTCTTCATCTTTAAACGGCTCGTCACCCTCCGAGCCAACGAAGGCGACAACATCATGGAGATCATGCAGCAGATTGAGTCCCTCGCAGCAGAGTGCGTGGCCACGGGTTGGGAGGTCAACTCTCAGTTGCAAGCTATGATCCTCCTTCTGGCCTTGCCAGACAGTTGGAGTCTCATGATCACAGTCCTTGGTGGCTGGCCTTCCGACGAGCTGAAGTACCCCAAGGTTGCTGAGTACGTACGCAATGAGTGGATGCGATGTGGTAGTCGAGAGAGTGCAGCGGCATCAAGTTCAACTTACACGGTTCATCCTCAAAGTGGAGGCCGAGGCGACAAGTGGAAGGGTGCCAAACAAGGCACTAAGAAGGGTGACAAGAAGGGGGAGTGCTTCAACTGCGGCAAGGAGGGCCACTACGCGCGCAACTGTCCTAAGAAGAAAACAGATTGGTCGCAGCGGGGCGGGAAGAAAGATGAGCACGCCCTTATGGCGTACAACTCCACCAACTTGAAGGATCCGGGAGTTGCCGTCATCGACTCTGGATCAGGCCGCCACACGCAATGCAACAGGGCGGCATTTGTCACCTACGGCGCCTCGGAGAGACGCATGACGCTAGCTAATGAAAAAACAGAGGTGGACACCGGTGAGGGTAACGCCTGCATAGAGTCAATTGTGGATGGAAAACCTGTCACGAGCACAATCTACGATGTGCTGCATATGCCTAACTTTGGGGCAAACTTGCTCTCCGTCAACCGCCTTACCGACAAGGGACTTGAGGTGCTCTTACAAAGAAGGAGGCCGTCATCCGCAAATAGGGCAAAGGTGAGGTGATTGCGCGTGCCAAGAGGGAGGAGGACTTGTACCTGCTACGCGCAAAGATCCTCAGCAGCCGGGTGGGGTCAAACGCTGCCAATCTTGCAACGAAGGACGGAGGAGACCTGGACCTATGGCATGGCCGGCTCTGCCACATTTCTCCATCAACAGTGAAGGAGATGGCTAAGAGGGAAGTGGTGCGGGGTCTGCAAATCAGCGACCTTGATGGAACCAAGGAGACCGTGTGTGAGCCATGCATCATTGGCAAATCAACTCGGCAGCCGTTTGTCGCCAAGGGGACGCGTGCATCGGCAAAACTGGCCGTGGTACACACAG
>SZWC01003170.1:184376-205960 GCA_023375785.1 Penium margaritaceum | reverse complement strand
TGAGGTATGTAGTATTGGATATCTCCCCTATACACAGACAGTTCAGTGTATAAAAGCCATGCGATTGCCTATACCTCGATCTTGCAGGTGCAAACAAGGTAGAATACTGTTGGCTTGGCACAGCTTTCGTGTGCAATGCTTTGACAAAGTTGGCATGTGCCACTGACCATGACCACAATGTTTACCAAGTGACTTTCACTTCTGCAAATCGTAACACGATTCAGCCAAAGTCAGGGTACCCAATCACAGTTTAGATGTACTAGGCATGACCTTGTAGGTATAAACAAGGTAAAACACCGGTGGCTTGGCACAGCTATTGTGCGCAATGCCTTGACAAAGTTGGCATGTTCCACTGACCGTGACCACAACGTTTACTAAGTACCTTAAACGGCTATGAATAGTAACACGAGTCAGCCACGGTTAGAGTGTCCAATCACAGTGCACATATACTGGGCATGACCTTGCAGGTACAAACAAGGTAGAATACTGGTGGCTCATTGGGATATTGTGTGCAATGCCTTGACAAAGGTGGCATGTGGCGCTGACCATGACCACAAATATATCCAAGTGACTTTTACTTCTATTGATCATAACACGAGTCAGCCACGGTCAGAGTGTCCAATCACTGTGCAGATGTACTAGGCATGATTTAACAGGTGCAAACAAGGTAGAATAGTGGTGGCTCGGTGTGGCTATTTTGCGCAATGCCTTGACAATGTTGGCATGTGCCACTGACCATGACCACAACGCTTCCCATGTGACTTTAACTTCTACGAATCGTAACATGAGCCAGCCACGGTTAGAGTGCCCAGTGACAGTGCACATCTAATATGCATGACCTTGTAGGTATAAACAAGGTAAAACACCGGTGGCTTGGCACGGCTATTGTGCGAAATGCCTTGACAATGTTGGCATGTGCCACTGACCATGACCACAAAGTATACCAAGTACCTCACACGGCTATGAATCAGAACACAAATAAGCCACGGTCAGAGTGTCCAATCACAGTGCAGATGAACTGGGCATGATGTTGCAGGTACAAACAAGGTAGAATACGGGTGGCGTGGTGCGGCTATTGTGCGCATTGCCTTGACAAATTTGTCATGTACCACTGACCATGACCACAAATGTATCCAAGTGACTTTAACTTCTATTGATCATAACACGAGTCAGCCACGGTCAGAGTGTCCAATCACAGTGCAGATGTACTAGGCATGATCTTGCAGGTATAAAAAAGGTAGAATACTGGTGGCTCGGTGTGGCTATTGTGCGCAATGCCTTGACCAAAGTTGGCATGTGCCACTGACCATGGCCACAAATGTATCCAAGTGACTTTTACTTCTATTGATCATAACACGAGACAGCCACGGTCAGAGTGTCCAATCATAGTGAATATGTACTATGCATGATCTTGCAGGTGCAAACAAGGTAGAATACTGTTGGCTTGGCACGGCTTTTGTGTGCAATGCCTTGACAAATTTGGCATGTGCCACTGACCATGACCACAAAGTTTACCAAGTGACTTTCACTTCTACGAATCGTAACACGATTCAGCCAAAGTCAGGGTGCCCAATCACAGTTTAGATGTACTAGGCATGACCTTGTAGGTATAAACAAGGTAAACCACCGGTGGCTTGGCACAGCTATTGTGCGCAATGCCTTGACAAAGTTGGCATGTGCCACTGACCATGACCACAACGTTTACCAAGTACCTTAAACAGCTATGAATAATAACACGAGTCAGCCACGGTTAGAGTGTCCAATCACAGTGCAGATATACTGGGCATGACCTTGCAGGTACAAAAAAGGTAGAATACTGGTGGCTCATTGGGCTATTGTGCGCAATGCCTTGACAAAGTTGGCATGTGGCGCTGACCATGACCGCAAATATATCCAAGTGACTTTTACTTCTATTGATCATAACACGAGTCAGCAACGGTCAGAGTGTCCAATCACTGTGCAGATGTACTAGGCATGATTTTTCAGGTGCAAACAAGGTAGAATACTGGTGGCTTGGTCTGGCTATTGTGCGCAATGCCTTACCAATGTTTGCATGTGCCTCTGACCATGACCACAAAGTTTACCAAGTGACTTTAACTTCTACGAATCAAAACAGGGGTCAGCCACGATCAGGGTACCCAATCACAGTGCACATCTTATATTCATGACCTTGCAGGTATAGAAAGGGTAAACAACCGGTGGCTTGGCACGGCTATTGTGCGCAATGCCTTGATAAAGTTGGCATGTGCCACTGACCATGCCCACAAAGTTTACCAAGTACATTCAACGGCTATGAATCATAACACGAGTCAGCCACGGTCAGAGTGTCCAATGACAGTGCAGATGTACTAGGCATGATCTTGCAGGTGCAAACAAGGTAAAATACTGGTGGCTCGGTGTGGTTATTTTACGCAATGCCTTGACAAAGTTGGCATGTGCCACTGACCATGACCACAAAGTTTACCAAGTGACTTTAACTTCTACGAATCGTAACACGAGTCAGCAACAGTCAGAGTACCCAATCATAGTGCAGATGTACTATGCAAAATATTTCAGGTGCAAACAAGGTAGAATAGTGGTGGCTTGGTGTGGCTATTGTGTGCAATGCCTTGACAAAGTTGGCATGTGCCATTGACCATGACCACAAAGCTTACCAAGTGACTTTAACTTCTAAGATTTGTAACACGAGTCAGGCACAGTCTGAGTGCCCAATCACAGTGCGCATCTAACATGCATGACCTTGCAGGCATAAACAAGGTAAAAAACTGGTGGCTTGGCACGACTTCTGTGCGCAATGCCTTGACAAAGTTGGCATGTGCCACTGACCATGACCACAAATTTTACCAAATATATCATAACACGGGTCAACCACGGCCAGAGTGTCCAATAACAGTCCAAATATACTGGGCATGACCTTGCATGTATAAACAAGGTAGAATACAGGTGGCTTGGTGTGGCTATTGTGCGCAATGTCTTGACTAAGTTGGCATGTGCCACTGACCATGACCACACATGTATCCAAGTGACCTGTACTTCTATTGATCATAACACGAGTCAGCCACGGTCCGAGTGTCCAATCACAGTGCAAGTGTACTAGGCATGATTTTGCAGGTGCAAATAAGGTAGAATACTGGTGGCCCGGTGTGGCGATTTTTCGCTATGCCTTAACAATGTTGGCATGTGCCACTGACCATGACGACAACGTTTCCCAAGTGACTTTAACTTCTACGAATCGTAACATGAGTCAGCCACGGTTAAAGTGCCCAGTCACAGTGCACATGTAAGATGCATGACCTTGTAGGTATAAACAAGGTAAAGCACCGGTGGCTTGGCACGGCTATTGTGCGAAATGCCTTGACAATGTTGGCATGCGCTACTGACCATGACCACAAAGTATACCAAGTACCTCACACGGCTATGAATCATAACACAAGTCAGCCACGGTCAGAGTGTCCAATCACAGTGCAGATGAGCTGGGCATAATGTTGCAGGTACAAACAAGGTAGAATACGGGTGGCTCGGTGCGGCTATTGTGCGCAATGCCTTGACAAATTTGTCATGTGCCACTGACCATGACCACAAATGTATCCAAGTGACTTGTACTTCTATTGATCATAACACGAGTCAGCCACGGTCAGAGTGTCNACCATGGCCACAAATGTATCCAAGTGACTTTTACTTCTATTGATCATAACACGAGACAGCCACGGTCAGAGTGTCCAATCATAGTGAAGATGTACTATGCATGATCTTGCAGGTGCAAACAATGTAGAATACTGTTGGCTTGGCACGGCTTTTGTGTGCAATACCTTGACAAAGTTGGCATGTGCCACTGACCATGACCACAAGGTTTACCAAGTGCCTTTCACTTCTACGAATTGTAACACGATTCAGCCAAAGTCAGGGTGCCCAATCACAGTTTAGATGTACTAGGCATGACCTTGTAGGTATAAACAAGGTAAAACACCGGTGGCTTGGCACGGCTATTGTACGCAATGCCTTGACAAAGTTGGCATGTGCCACTGACCATGACCACAACGTTTACCAAGTACCTTAAACGGCTATGAATAATAACACGAGTCAGCCACGGTTAGAGTGTCCAATCACAGTGCAGATATACTGGGCATGACCTTGCAGGTACAAAAAAGGTAGAATACTGGTGGCTCATTGGGCTATTGTGCGCAATGCCTTGACAAAGTTGGCATGTGGCGCTGACCATGACCACAAATATATCCAAGTGACTTTTACTTCTATTGATCATATCACGAGTCAGCCACGGTCAGAGTGTCCAATCACTGTGCAGATGTACTAGACATGATTTTACAGGTGCAAACAAGGTAGAATAGTGGTGGCTTGGTGTGGCTATTTTGCGCAATGCCTTGACAATGTTGGCAGGTGCCACTGACCATGACCACAACGTTTCCCAAGTGACTTTATCTTCTACGAATCGTAACATGAGTCAGCCACGGTTAAAGTGCCCATTCACAATGCACATCTAATATGCATGACCTTGTAGGTAAAAACAAGGTAAAACACCGGTGGCTTGGCACGGCTATTGTGCAAAATGCCTTGACAATGTTGGCATGTGCCACTGACCATGACCACAAAGTATACCAAGTACCTCACACGGCTATGAATCATAACACAAGTCAGCCACGGTCAGAGTGTCCAATCACAGTGCAGATGAACTGGGCATGATGTTGCAGGTACAAACAAGGTAGAATACGGGTGGCTCGGTGCGGCTATTGTGCGCAATGCCTTGACAAAGTTGTCATGTGCCACTGACCATGGCCACAAATGTATCCAAGTGACTTTTACTTCTTTTGATCATAACACGAGTCAGCCACGGTCAGAGTGTCCAATCACAGTGCAGATGCACTAGGCATGATCTTGCAAATATGATGGTAGAATACTGGTGGCTCGGTGTGGCTATTCTGCGCAATGCCTTGACCAAAGTTGGCATGTGCCACTGACCATGGCCACAAATGTATCCAAGTGACTTTTACTTCTATTGATCATAACACGAGACAGCCACGGTCAGAGTGTCCAATCATAGTGAAGATGTACTATGCATGATCTTGCAGGTGCAAACAAGGTAGGATACTGTTGGCTTGGCACGGCTTTTGTGTGCAATGCCTTGACAAAGTTGGCATGTGCCACTGACCATGACCACAAAGTTTACCAAGTGACTTTCACTTCTACGAATCGTAACACGATTCAGCCAAAGTCAGGGTGCCCAATAACAGTTTACATGTACTAGGCATGACCGTTTAGGTATAAACAAGGTAAAACACCGGTGGCTTGGCACGGCTATAGTGCGCAATGCCTTAACAAAGTTGGCATGTGCCACTGACCATGACCACAACGTTTACCAAGTACCTGAAACGGCTATGAATAATAACATGAGTCAGCCACGGTTAGAGGGTCCAATCACAGTGCCCATATACTGGGCATGACCTTGCAGGTACAAAAAAGGTAGAATACTGGTGGCTCATTGGGCTATTGTGCGCAATGCCTTGACAAAGTTGGCATGTGGCGCTGACCATGACCACAAATATATCCAAGTGACTTTTACTTCTATTGATCATAACACGAGTCAACAACGGTCAGAGTGTCCAATCACTGTGCAGATGTACTATGCATGCTTTAACATGTGCAAACAAGGTAGAATACTGGTGGCTCTGTCTGGCTATTGTGCGCAATGCCTTGACAATGTTTGCATGTGCCTCTGACCATGACCACAAAGTTTACCAAGTGACTTTAACTTCTACAAACCATAACAGGAGTCAGCCACGATCAGAGTACCCAGTCACAGTGCACATCTAATGTGCATGACCTTGCAGGTATAGAAAGGGTAAACAACCAGTGGCTTGGCACGGCTATTGTGCGCAATGCCTTGACAAAGTTGGCATGTGCCACTGACCATGCCCACAAAGTTTACCAAGTACATTAAACGGCTATGAATCATAACACGAGTCAGCCACGGTCAGAGTGTCCAATCACACTGCAGATGTACTAGGCATGATCTTGCAGGTGCAAACAAGGTACAATACTGGTGGCTCGGTGTGGCTACTGTCCGCAATGCCTTGACAAAGTTGGCATGTGCCACTGACCATGACCACAAAGTTTACCAAGTGACTTTAACTTCTTCGAATCGTAACACGAGTCAGCAACAGTCGGAGTACCCAATCATAGTGCAGATGTACTATGCACAATCTTTCTTGTGCAAACAAGGTAGAATAGTGGTGGCTTGGTGTGGCTATTGTGTGCAATGCCTTGACAAAGTTGGCATGTGCCATTGACCATGACCACAAAGCTTACCAAGTGACTTTAACTTCTAAGACTCGTAACACGAGTCAGCCACATTCAGAGTGCCCAATCACAGTGCGCATCTAACATGCATGACCTTGCAGGCAAAAACAAGGTAAAAAACTGGTGGCTTGGCACGACTTCTGTGCGCAATGCCTTGACAAAGTTGGCATGTGCCACTGACCATGACCACAAAAGTTACCAAATAAATCATAACACGAGTCAACCACGGTCAAAGTGTCCAATCACAGTCCAAATAGACTGGGCATGACCTTGGATGTATAAACAAGGTAGAATACAGGTGGCTTGCTGTGGCTATTGTGCGCAATGTCTTGACTAAGTTGGCATGTGCCACTGACCATGACCACACATGTATCCAAGTGACTTTTACTTCTATTGATCACAACACGAGTCAGCCACAATCCGAGTGTCCAATCACAGTGCAAATGTACTAGGCATGATCTTGCAGGTGCAAACAAGGTAGAATACTGGTGGCCCGGTGTGGCGATTTTGCACAATGCCTTGACAATGTTGGCATGTGCCACTGACCATGACCACAACATTTCCCAAGTGACTTTCACTTCTACGAATCGTAACATGAGTCAGCCACGGTTAAAGTGCCCAGTCACAGTGCACATACAATATGCATGACCTTGTAGGTATAAACAAGGTAAAACACCGGACGCTTGGCACGGCTATTGTGCGAAATGCCTTGACAATGTTGGCATGTGCCACTGACCATGACCACAAAGTATACCAAGTACCTCACACGGCTATGAATCATAACACAAGTCAGCCACGGTCAGAGTGTCCAATCACAGTGCAGATGAAATGGGCATGACGTTGCAGGTACAAACAAGGTAGAATACGGGTGGCTCGGTGCGGCTATTGTGCGCAATCCCTTGACAAAGTTGTCATGTGCCACTGACCATGACCACAAATGTATCCAAGTGACTTGTACTTCTATTGATCATAACAGGAGTCAGCCACGGTCAGAGTCTCCAATCACAGTGCAGATGTACTAGGCATGATCTTGCAGGTATAAAAAAGGTAGAATACTGGTGGCCCGGTGTGGCTATTGTGCGCAATGCCTTGACCAAAGTTGGCATGTGCCACTGACCATGGCCACAAATGTATCCAAGTGACTTTTACTTCTATTGATCATAACAGGAGACAGCCACGGTCAGAGTGTCCAACCATAGTGAAGATGTACTATGCATGATCTTGCAGGTGCAAACCAGGTAGAATACTGTTGGCTTGGCACGGCTTTTGTGTGCAATGCCTTGACAAAGTAGGCATGTGCCACTGACCATGACCACAAAGTCTATCAAGTGCCTTTCACTTCTACGAATCGTAACACGATTCAGCCAAAGTCAGGGTGCCCAATCACAGTTTAGAGGTACTAGGCATGACCTTGTAGGTGTAAACAAGGTAAAACACCGGTGGCTTGGCACGGCTATTGTGCGCAATGCCTTGACAAAGTTGGCATGTGCCACTGACCATGACCACAACGTTTACCAGGTACCTTAAACGGCTATGAATAATAACACGAGTTAGCCACGGTTAGAGTGTCCAATCACAGTGCAGATGTACTGGGCATGACCTTGCACGTACAAAAAAGGTAGAATACTGGTGGCTCATTGGGCTATTGTGCGCGATGCCTTGACAAAGTTGGCATGTGGCGCTGACCATGACCACAAATATATCCAAGTGACTTTTACTTCTATTGATCATAACACGAGTCAGCCACGGTCAGAGTGTCCAATCACTGTGCAGATGTACTAGGCATGATTTTACAGGTACAAACAAGGTAGAATACGGGTGGCTCGGTGTGGCTATTGTGCGCAATGCCTTGACAAGGTTGGCATGTGCCACTGACCATGACCACAAAGGTTACCAAGGGACTTTTACTTCTATTGATCGTAACACGAGTCAGCCACAGTCAGAGTACCCAATCACAGTGCACATCTAATATGCATGACCTTTCAGGTATAAAGAAGGTAAAACACCGGTGGCTTGGTATGGCTATTGTTCGCAATGCCTTGAAAATTTTGGCATGTGTCACTGACATGACCACAAAGATTACCAAGTGAATTTAACTTCTACGAATCAAAACATGAGTCAGCCACAGTCAGAGTGCCCAATCATAGTGCACATCTTATATGCATGACCTTGTAGATATAAACAAGGCAATAAACCGGTGGCTTGGCACAACTATTGTGCGCAATGCCTTGACAAAGTTGGCATGTGCCACTGACCATGACCACAAATGCATCCAAGTGACTTTTTCTTCTATTGACCATAACACGAGTCAGCCACAGTCAGAGTGTCCAATCACAGTGCAAATGTACTAGGCATGATCTTGCAGGTGCAAACAAGGTAGAATACTGGTGGCTCGGTATGGCTATTGTGCGTAATGCCTTGACAAAGTTGGCATGTGCCACTGACCATGACCACAGATGTATCCAACTGACTTTTACTTATATGATCATAACACGAGTCAGCCACGGTCAGAGTGTCCAATCACAGTGCAGTTGTACTAGGCTTGATCTTGCAGGTTCAAACAAGGTAGAATGCTGGTGGCTCGGCGTGGCTATTGTGTGCAATGCCTTGACAAAGCTGGCATGTGCCACTGACCATGACCACAAATATATCCAAGTGAATTTTACTTCTACTGATCATAACACGAGTCAGCCACGGTCAGAGTGTCCAATCGCTGTGCAGATGAACTAGGCATGATCTTGCAGGTGCAAAAAAGGTAGAATACTGGTTGCTCGGTGTGGCTATTGTGCGCAATACCTTGACAAAGTTGGCATGTGCCCCTGACCATGACCACAAAGTTACCAAGTAACTTTAACATCTACGAATCATAACAGGAGTCAGCCACAGTCAGAGTGCCCAATCACAGTGCACATCTAACATGCATGACCTTGCAGGTATAAACAAGGTAAAATACTGGTGGCTTGGCACGGCTATTGTACGTCATGCCTTGACAAAGTTGGCATGTGCCACTGACCATGACCACAAAGGTTACCAATTACCTAAAATGGCTATGAATCATAACACGAGTCAGCCACGTTCAGAGTGTCCAATCACAGTGCAGATATACTGGGCATGACCTTGCAGGTATAAACAAGGTAGAATACTGGTGGCTCGGTGTGGCTTTTGTGCGCACTACCTTTATAAAGTTGGCATGTGCCACTGACCATGCCCACAAAGTTTACCAAGTACATTAAACGGCTATGAATCATAACACGAGTCAGCCACGTTCAGAGTGTCCAATCACAGTGCAGATATACTGGGCATGACCTTGCAGGTATAAACAAGGTAGAATACTGGTGGCTCGGTGTGGCTATTCTGCGCAATGCCTTATCAAAGTTGGCATGTACCACTGACCATGACCACAAATGTATCCAAGTGACTGTTACTTCTATTGATCGTAACACGAGTCAGCCACGGTCAGAGTGCCCATTCACAGTGCACATCTAATAGGCATGACCTTTCTGGTATAAACAAGGTAAAACACTGGTGGCTTGGTACGGCTATTGTGCGCAATGCCTTGAAAAATTAGGCATGTGTCACTGACCATGACCACAAAGCTTACCAAGTGACTTGAACTTCTACGAATTGTAACATGAGTCAACCACAGTCAGAGTACCCAATCATAGTGTACATCTTATATGCTTGACCTTGCAGATACAAACAAGGCAAAAAACCGGTGGCTTGGCACGGCTATTGTGCGCAATGCCTTGACAAGGTTGGCATGTGCCACTGACCATGACCACAAATGTACCCAAGTGACGTTTACTTCTATTGATCATAACACGAGTCAGCCACGGTCAGAGTGTCCAATCACACTGCAGATGTGCTAGGCATGATCTTGCAGGTGCAATCAAGGTAGAATACTGGTGGCTCGGTGTGCCTGTTGTGCGCACTACCTTTATAAAGTTGGCATGTGCCACTGACAATGACCACAAATGTATCCAAGTGACTGTTACTTCTATTGATCATAACACGAGTCAGCCACGGTCAGAGTGTCCAATCACATTGCAGATATACTGGACATGATCGTACAGGTATAAACAAGGTAGAATAAGGGTGGCTCGGTGTGGCTATTGTGCGCAATGCCTTGACAAAGTTGGCATGTGCCACTGACCATGACCACAAATGTATCCAAGTGACTTTTACTTCTATTGACCATAACAGGAGTCAGCCACGGACAGACTGTCCAGTCAGAGTGCAGATGTACTAGTCATTATCTTGCAGGTATAAACAATGTAGAATACTGGTTGCTCGGTGTGGCTATTGTGCGCAATGCCTTGACTAAGTTGGCATGTGCCACTGACCATGACCACAAATGTATCCAAGTGACTTTTACTTCTATTCAACTACACGAGCCGGCCACGGTCAGAGTGTCCAATCACAGTGCAGATATACTGGGCATTACCTTACAGGTATAAAAAAGGTAGAATACTGGTGGCTTGGTGTGGCTATTGTGCGCAATGCCTTGGAGAAGTTGGCAAGTGCCACTGACCATGACCACAAAATTCACCAAGTACCTAAAACGGCTATGATTCATAACACGAGTCCGCCACGGTCAGAGTGTCCAATCACAGTGCAGATGTACTAGGCATGATCTTGCAGGTGCAAACAAGGTAGAGTACTAGTGGCTCGGTGTGACTATTGTGTGCAATGCCTTGACTAAGTTGGCATGTGCTATTGACCATGACCACAAAGTTTACCAAGTGACTTTAACTTCTACAAATCGTAACACGAGTCAGCCACAGTCAGATTGCCCAATCACAGTGCACATGGAACATGCATGACCTTGTAGTTATAAACAAGGTAAAAAACCGATGGCTTGACACGGCTATTGTACGCCAAGCCTTGACAAAGTTGGCATGTGCCACTGACCATGACCACAAAGGTTACCAATTACCTTAAATGGCTCTTGAATCGCACAATCTACTCAGGCAAGAGTACCTGTGTGTGTGTGACTGGTAACACGTGTATGAGAGAGCATCACCAACAGTCCAGCAGAGAGTTGACTTATCAGAGTACTGCTTCTGAAAATTCTTAAAGATTCTGGTATCTAAATTTCAACAGTGAGAGTGTCCAATCACAGTGCATACATACTTGGCATGACCTTGGAGGTACAAACAAGGTAGAATACTGGTAGATCGGCCTGGCTATTGTGCGTAAAGCCTTGACAAAGTTGGCACGTGCCACTGACAATGACCACAAAGTTTATCAAGTGACATTAACTTCTACAAATCGTAACACGAGTCAGCCACAGTCAGAGTGCCCAATTACAGTTCAAATGTACCAGGCATGACATTGCTGTTATAAACAAGGTAAATACCCGGTGGCTTGGCACGGCTATTGTGCGTTATGCCTTGACAAAGTTGGCATGTGCCACTGACCATGACCGCAAAGTTTACCAAGTACCATGAATGGATATGAATCATAACACGAGTCAGCCACGGTCAGAGTGTCCAATCACAGTGCAAATGTACTCGGAATGACATTGTAGGTATAAACAAGGTAGAATACTGGTGGCTTGGTGTGGCTATTGTGTGCAATGCCTTGATAAAGTTGGCATGTGCAACTGACCATGACCACAAATGTATCCAGTTCACTTTTACTTTTATTGATCATAACACGAGTCAGCCACTGTCAGAGTGCCCAATCACAGTGCAGCTGAACTAGGCATGATCTTGCAGGTGCCAACAAGGTAAAATATTGGTGGCTCGATGTGACCACTGTGCGCAATGCCTTGACAAAGTTTGCATGTGCCACGGACCATGACCACAAATGTATCCAAGTGACATTTACTTCTATTGATCATAACACAAGTCAGCCACGGTCAGAGTGTCCAATAACAGTGCAGATTTACTAGGCATGATCTTGCAAGTGCAATCAAGGTACAATGCTGGTGGCTTGGTGTAGCTATTGTGCGCAATGCCTTGACAAAGTTGGCATGTGCCACTGACCATGACCACAAAGTTAACCAAGTAACCTAAACAGCTATGAATCATAACACAAGTCAGCCACGGTCAGAGTGTCCAATCACAGTGCAGATATACTGGGCATGACCTTGCAGATATAAAAAAGGTAGAATACTGGTCGCTCCGTGTGGCTATTGCGCGCAGTGCCTTGACAAAGCTGGTATATGCCACTGACATGACTACAAATGTATCCAAGTGACGTTTACTTCTATTGATCATAACACGAGTCAGCCACGGTCAGAGAGTCCAACTACAGTGCAGATGTACTAGGTATGATCTTTCAGGTGCAAACAAGGTAGAATACTGGTGGCTCGGTGTGGCCATTGTGCGCAATGCTTTGACAAAGTTGGCATGTGCCACTGACCATGACCACAAAGTTTACCAAGTGTTTTAACTTCTACAAATCATAACACAAGTCAGCCACAGTCACAGTGTCAATCACAGTGCACATGTACTAGGCATGATCTTGCAGGTGCAAACAAGATATAAAACTGGTGGCTCGGTGTGGCTATTGTGGGCAATGCCTTGACAAAGTTGGCATGTGGTACTGACCATGACCACAAATGTATCCAAATGACTTTTAATTCTATTGATCATAACACGAGTTAGCCACGGTCAGAGTGTCCAATCACAGTGCAGATGTACTAGGCATGATCTTGCACGTACAAACAAGGTAGAATACTGGTGGCTCGGTGTGGCTATTGTGCGCAATGCCTTGACAAAGTTGGCATGTGCCACTGACCATGACCACAATGTTTACCAAGTGACTTTAACTTCTACGAACCGTAACACACGTCAGCCACAGTCAGAGTGCTCAATCACAGTCTTGATGTACTGGGCATGACCTTGCAGGTATAAACAAGGTAAAAAACCAGTGGCTTGGTACGGCGATTGTGCCCAATGCGTTGACAAAGTTGGCATGTACCACGGACCATGACCACAAAGTCTACCAAGTGATTTTAACTCCTACAAATTGTAACACAAGTCAGCCACAGTCAGAGTGCCCAATCAAAGTTCAGATAAACTAGGCATGAAGTTGCAGGTATGAACAAGGTAAAAAACCGGTTGCTTGGCACGGCTATTGTGCGCAATGCCTTGACAGAGTTGGTATGTGCCACTGACCGTGACCACAAAGTTCACGAAGTACATTAAACGGATATGAATCATAACACGAGTCAGCCACGAGTACTAGGCATGATCTTGCAGGTGCAAAATATGTAGAATACTGGTGGCTTGGTGTGGTTATTGTGCACAATTCCTTGACAAAGTTGGTATGTGCCACTCACCATGACTATAACATTTACCAAGTAACTTTAACTTCTACGCATCGTAACACGAGTCAGCCACGGTCAGAGTGCCCAATCACAGTGCACATGTACTATGCATGACTTTGCTGGTATGAACAAGGTAAAAAACTGGTGACATGGCACTGCTATTGTCAGAATGATGTCTCTTTCAAGACGGGACATCTAACGGGTTCATGTCCAGGAGTCTCTGGCTCTTCCACTCTTGGAAATACCCAGCACTCTCAATAACGGTACAAGCCTCTGCATGAACCACCTCGGTCCCATCACACACGAACCGTTGACGGTGAGAACCGACCAACGGCAGGATACCGAGTAATCTCCTAATAAGCGGCCCGACCGCCATCACGTCCGGCTAGTGCACAATAAGCCTTTTCTTTCCCTTTTGTCTTGTCCTGTCCCTTATAAGGATAACGTTCATTCCCTCATATCTTAACCAGAGCAGTTCCACACATCCTGTTCCCTTTTGGTTCCGCAGCGTTGCCGCCGTGTCTTCGCTCTGCTCGCCTCCTGCCTGCGTTCACCTCGTCTATCATCTATCGCTTCGCTTCCTCACTCGTGACCTTTCGCTCACATCTGGCAGTTCACTCGCTTTGCTCCCGTGCACTCTCATTGCCCTCTTTCTACCTTGGAGCTTGTGTGCCTCGCCTCTCTCAAGGTCCTACAACTAACTCCTTGGGATTAGCTTTGCCTTTCTGCTTCCGTCATTCTGCTAACTCACTTCTGCATGCTGCAGTGCTTCTACCTGCTTCCGCTCCTGCCATCCTCACGCATTGCATTCTTCTGACATGGTATCAGAGCATCCGGCAACATCACCTGGTACCCCGTGACCTCGTCATTGCCCTGCCTCCATCACTACATCGCCTCTCGTATCTGCACTCTTCCGTCACCTCTGCCGTTACTTTGCACCTCTCCACCTTGGAGATAGCTGACATCAGCAACGTTGCCTGGAGTCTTTTCGCGCTAAAGCAATGCCTCATCATCCTAAGGAAGCCCTGCGCCCATTCTGCACCCGTGGCCAACAATTGGTGACTTGTTTACAACAGCCGCAAGTAACTCCCGAGCCGCCGCCTATCGTCAACTTCCTGGAAGCTTCTTGCCGCTCGTCACCTGCTGCCTCTCATCTTTGCAAGCACCTCCGTCTGTCTTGTCTCCTCTCATCAGCCTCATCTGCTCCATCTTCCCCATCGACATCAGCCCCCTCGCACTCGTTGTACCCCACCACGTCCTCGCACCAACTTCTAGCATCGTCAGCAGCAGCAGTGCAACGCCCGCCGGCAGGACATCGGAGACCACCAGTCTTCCTGCTCCCATTGTGAGCCAACTGGGTAACAAACCATCACTCTCTTGACATCAGCGGACCAGTGTCTCTGCCCTCCGCATGACTCTACGTGCTGCAACCAATTCCCTCCAGCAACCAAGATATCGGATACCACCAGTCTTCCTGTCCGTCGGTCTCGGGCCAACTGGGGAACAAGCCGTCACTCTCTTGAAAGCAGAGCCATTTTGTTGCCTCACTCGCTCTTCCTAGCACCCCGTCATCCTCCGGCTACACCTCCATCCTCCGCCTCCGTCATCTGCCCTCCGCCCTTGTCATCATCTTCACTCGAGCCTCCTTCATTGTCTCAGTCTCATCTGCCCTCCTTGTGTCGCCCTTCGCCTGTCTCTCCAGCTTCATCATCAGCTCGTCTCATCTCGTCTTCTATCACCTCCTCCCAAGTTCCTCGTCAGCAGCATCATGCACGCCGCCTTCCTCATCAGCCTTCATCAGCTGCGTACGTGGTTTCACCCCTGCACCAACTCAACAATCAGTTCCCTCCACCTTCTTCCGCTTCACTTCCACATCAGCTCAGCACAAGGATCCGCCCGGTCGCATCGCCCATTTCACGACGACCTGCACCCACGCTGAAACCTTCCGCAGTGCACGTGGGACTTCCCCTGCACCCACTCCTCTTTTATCAGCTCTCGCCTCCTCATCATCTGCACCTGCAACCAGCACAAGGACCTGCACGAGCTAGCTAACCACTTTGTAGAAGCCTACATCCACGCTGGCAGCAGATTTCTCGCGGCGCGTTGGCATCTGCCTTCCCCTTGCCGCATTCCCTCTATTGCGACAACGCACTTGGTTTCCCCCGTGTGCCCATTAATTCATCAGCCGCCTCCGCCTCCTCCTGATCACTTCAATATTATCCGCTCGGTACAAGGATCCGCCCGGTCGCATCACCCGTTGCACGACGACCTGCGCCCAGGCTGAAACTTCAGCCTAGCACGAGGTCTCATCCCTGTACCAACTCCGTTGTTCTGCCTTCCTCCTTCACCTTCCTTCATCGTGTACACGGCACATCGCTCATTCTGGATCGACCTGTGCCCCCTAAACCTTCATCCGTACACGTGGTGTCACCCCTTTTCTCACTTTCCCATCCGTTCTCCCTTTCCTTCACCATCTATTGTCAACTCCTCTCTTTCCTCGCTTATCATGGACAAGCTCACCACTGCGTGGACCGAACTTCCTGTTCTTGGCCCCAAGGCCAGCAACATCCTCAGTTGGTCAGATAGCGTCATTTCCTGTGTACAAGGCATCTATATCAATGGGTACAAGGTAGCCAGAATGCTGCTTGGCAAATATGACACCCTCCACAGCAACCGGCGTCAGCCCAGGGATAACGACGCCACCTTCACTGCCATCTGGAATCTACTCCGAAAGTTCATCGGTAGCATATACCTCCACATCGAACAGCCAACTGACATTGTACCTCAACGATGGTACTCCCTGCTGCAGTATGCATGGATGAGACGCTCTTACTATCTCTGGATCTGTTATGTGGACATTTTCCCCACTCTGCCAGACATCCCCAAGCTCCTCTTCCTTCCAGAGGACGACTAGGGTGACGTCACAGTGACCAACATCGACAAATGGCACCAGATCTTCTACAAAAGGTTGAAACCATATTTCCTCTTCCACTTTCCCATTGTGAGATATTTCGAAAGAGACCACTCTGGTGCAGTCCCAACGACCACGACAGCCCCGATGACTTTCAAGCTCAGCTTGCGCTGTTCAGCACAGAACTCAGACGCGGGCTTCACACACTTGTTGACCCTCCACTACACTTTCTCCTGGCCAAGCATGACCGTCGCAACTTACCCCCCATGTGGCATGGCCTTATCACCCACTGTGGAGGGTCGGTCTGGTGTTACTTACTGGGAAACTGGAGAGACTTTCTGTTAATCCTCTCCTGTATGTATATGCTCTACATTGTGGCCATGAGTGTGCAGGGCCTGCTGACACAGAGAGTGGAGGCGACGCACAGTGAGCGCACGCGCCACCTTTGGACCGGCGACACTCCCGCCTGCTCCACGCGTGCTCGCTTACCTCCTGGCAGCAGTGCCCCGGAAGAATTCGGTAGCCCGCCGATGCTGGTGTTATCGCACTCATCAAAACCTAGACTTAATCCTCTGAATGTGTGAACTGTTATACTGTGGTGACCTAGTTTAGTCCTATTTTTGAACTTGGGTTAGTGAGGACCGCACTAGTCTAGGACCCAACTCGTCTTGGGATTGTGTGGTGTTTTTGTGGGACACGAGAGGCACTATGCCCTCGCTTTTTGAGAGTGCACCAGTGAGCTTTGCTCGCTGGCCGACAGGTGGGCTCGCTTAGCGAGCTTCACCCCATAGGACTCCCTGCTTTGAGTTCCTGCTAAGCCATGGCGTTGTGCTAGGCCGCTAGGTAAACCCACGCCTATCTTTTAAGATACTTGTCCATTTGTGTTGCTGATGGTCTCGTTGGATTCGTATTGCAAATCTCATGGTATCAGAGCCATGATCTTAGGGTGCCGATAGAGCAGCAGAGGGCAAAATGCGAAAGTAAGGGGTGGAGGTGTGAAATCGCGCGGATCTGAAGATCCGCTGCGGCTCAAACCGCCGCAGAAGCAGGTCGCAGCCGCCGCCGTCACGCGCGCAGGGCTGCCGCATCCCTAAGGGGTTTGCGTGGAGTCGAAGGAGCGTGCGGGGGTGCTGAAGAGGAGAGAGAGGCTCGCCGACGCCCTCCCCAAGGGGCCGCCCACTGACGAGCAGCCTTGGAGAAGCAACGCCGGGCGCAGCCAAGGGAAGAAAGGGGAGTAAAGCGACAGGAATCGCCGTGCCTGAAACACAGCAGATTCCTCCACGTGCCTACCTCCTAAGTGTGTGAGGTGCCTCGCATCACATGTCGCCGCATCGCCAGCTCTTTGCCTCCTTGTATGCTGCACCTGATGTTGAAGGGGTGAAGACAGGGTCTTGGGAAGTACTTGCAGTTGAGGGCGTGGACACTATGGGACTTCAGGTGCCTGGTGGGGTGATATGGCTGACTGGTGTCCTGTTTGTACCCAAACAGAGAGTGAATTTGTGGTCTGGTGGTCAGCTTGATCGTCAGGCTAGTGTGTCCACCGTCATGCAGAAACAACGATGCAGTCTTTTTGATGCAACTGGTGCTCTGCTGGCTGACGGACCCTTACATGCAGACATGCTCTATCGTCTGACTCTCTTCCCTCTTGTTCCAACGCATTCACAGTGCCCACAGGCGCATGTTGCAACTGTCACGGATGCAAAGCACACTGAACTGCTGCATCGTCGTCTTGCACACATACACACTCACATAATTGAAGACATGGTCAGGCATACAGCTGCACGAGGCCTCCACCTAGATGATTGTCCTCATGGGTTGAATGCAGATACTTGTCTAGAATTTCATGGGGGAAAGGCTCATTGCCAAGTGTTTCCCAAATCGTCAACGGAAAGGGACCGGTCTATCTCTCAGCCGTCGGGGCGTTGCCCAGGCTACAAAGTTCCTACCGGCCCCCTGTACACCCTGCGTCTTGCTGCTCTGGACTTCTCTTTTCTCTTTCACGCGAGGCTCGGTTGGCCCGGGGGGGGGTTTCTTTTGCGGTGTATTCCCGTGCCTCGCCCGGTTCCTCTTTTGTTGCCCCCACCTTCCCGGCTCTGTTTCCACGGGGGGGCTTCTCTTCCTTTTCTACTTGCTGGCTCCAATTTCATCAGTGCAGGATCGACAAGGGGGGGAATGTTGGAAAAGGATAACCGTCAAATCATCTTGAGCCACTGCTCTACTAGGTTCGGCACAACATCAACAAAAAGGAAAAACAAGAGGGCTGAGAGAGGGATCCCCATCTCTCTCTCGACCCTCCTGTCTATCCTACATGGCGGTGTATGGTATGGCTGTGGGCAGGCCTCTTTAGGCGTCCCACTGATTCATCCGCAGTCCTACTCTCTCTACTCATCCTATGGGAGCTCCGGAGAGCTGACAGAACAACCCTACCGGACGAGGTATATTTGGACAGGTTTTGGACAAACAGAGGTCTGTGATTCGGCAGACGAAGCGATAGTGCGAGCATGAGCTCCTCTCGACTCTGAGTCTGGTGACATGGCGAGGAACAGGAGCACGCGGAAGACACTGCTCTTTCTAATGATGGATCCCGCGCTCATGAATCATGCAAAGGAAGTTGGAAGGATCGCGGCCGCCACCGAGTCAAGAGGTGCAGTCCTTCCGTCATCTCAAGACAACCGGCCGGGAGATCGGCGACTATGAGAAGCTACCGCAGATCCGGAAGATCTTGTCTGTGGATCGCACCGAGGGCGCTGGGCTTCCGCCAACCTCGGTCTGCCGTGATCGGAGATCATCGAGTGGTGTCCGGCAGATCCTGTGGCTGAGAACCCGAAGACACAAGGATACCGGACCACTCAACACGTGTATTTTTCTTCTCTTAGTTTGCACAGACATAGAAGTAGTCGTAATTTTGTATTTGCTATTACTTCGTCTGTGTGTAACCATTCTGAACAAGCTTGGTACCGTTGGAAAGCTTTTGAGACGAGTCGTGTACCTGTGCCTTCAGCTTATGCTCTTGAATCACACAATCTGTGACATTATTCAGGCAAGAGTGCCTGTGTGTGTGTGAGGGGAAACACGTGTATGAGAGAGCATCACCAACAATCCAGGGGAGGGTTGACTTATCAGAGTACTGCTTGTGAAGATTCTTAAAGATTCTGGTATGTAAAACTTAACAGTCGGAGTGTCCAATCACAGTGCAGATATACTGGGCATGACCTTGCAGGTACAAACAAGGAAGAATACTGGTAGATTGGTGTGGCTATTGTGCGTAATGCCTTGACAATGTTTGCACGTGCCACTGACAATGACCACAAAGTTTACCAAGTGACTTTAACTTCTACAAATCGTAACACGAGTCAGCCACAGTCAGAGTGCCCAATCACAGTTCAAATGTACTAGGCATGACCTTGCTGTTATAAACAAGGTAAATAACCGGTGGCTTGGCACGGCTATTGTGCGTTTTGCCTTGACAAAGTTGGCATGTGCCACTGACCATGACCACAAAGTTTACCAAGGACCATGAATGGATATGAATCATAACACGAGTCAGCCACGGTCAGAGTGTCCAATCACAGTGCAGATATACTGGGAATGACATTGTAGGTATAAACAAGGTAGAATACCGGTGGCTTGGTGTGGCTATTGTGTCCAATGCCTTGATAAAGTTGGCATGTGCAACTGACCATGACCACAAATGTATCCAATTGACTTTTACTTCTATTGATCTTAACACGAGTCAGCCACTGTCAGAGTGCCCAATCACAGTGCAGCTGTACTAGGCCATGGTCGGAGTGTCCAATCATATTGCAGATGTACGAGGCATGATCTTGCAGGTACAAAAAGGGAAGAATACTGGTGTCTCGGTGTGGCTATTGTATGCAATGACTTGACAAAGTCGGCATGTTCCACTGAACATGACCACAAAGTTTACCAAGTGACTTTAACTTCTACGAATCGTCACACAAGTCAACCACGGTCAGAGTGCCCAATCACAGTGCACATCTAATATGCATGACCTTGCGGGTATACACATGGTAAAAAACCGGTGGCTTGGCACGGCTATTGTGCGCAATGCCTTGACAAAGTTGGCATGTGGCACTGGCCATGACCACAAAGTTTACCAAGTGACTTTAACTTCTACGAATCGTAACACGAGTCAGCCACATTCAGAGTGCCCAATCACAGTTCAGATGTACTAGGAATGACCTTCCAGGTACTACACAAGGTAAAAAACCGGTGGCTTGGCATGGCTGTTGTGCGCAATGTCTTGACAAAGTTGGCATGTGCCACTGACCATGAACACCATAATTTACCAAGTACCTTAAACGGCAATGAACCATAACACGATGTAGCCACGGTCAGAGTGTCCAATCCCAGTGCAGATGTACTAGGCATGATCTTGCAGGTACAAACAAGGTATAAAACTGGTGGCTCGGTGTGGCTATTGTGCGCAATGCCTCGACAAAGTTGGCATGTGCCACTGACCATGACCCTAAGTTTTACCAAGTGACTTTAACTTCTACAAATCGTAACACGAGTCAGCCATGGTCAGAGTGCTCAATCACAGTACACATCGAAAATGCATTACCTTGCAGGTATAAAAAAGGTAAAAAACCGGTGGCTTGGCACGGCTATTGTGCGCAATGCCTTGACAAAGTTGGCATGTGCCACTGACCATGACCACAAAGTTTACCAAGTACCTTTAACGATTATGAATCATAACACGAGTCAGCCACGGTCAGAGTGTCCAATCACAGTGCAAATATACTGGGCATGACCTTGCAGGTATAATCAAGGTATGATACTGGTCGCTCGGTTTGTCTATTGTGTGCAATGCCTTGACAAAGTTGGCATGTGTCCCTGACCATGACCACAGATGGAGCCAAGTGACTTTTACTTCTATTGATCATAACACGAAAAGCCACGGCCAGAGTGTCCAATCACATTGCAGATGTACTAGGCATAATCTTGCAAGTGCAAACAAGGTAGAATACTGGTGGCTCAGTGTGGCTATTGTGCGCAATGCCAAGACAAAGTTGGCATGTGCCACTTACCATGACCACAAATGTATCCAAGTGACTTTTA
>SZWC01003170.1:150645-167767 GCA_023375785.1 Penium margaritaceum | reverse complement strand
CATCATCATCATCATCATCATCATCCAAGTACCTTAACCAGCTATGATTAATGACACGAGTCAGCAACGGTCATAGTGCCCAATCATAGTGCACGTGTAATATGCATGACGTTGCAGGTATAAACAAGGTAAAAACCCGATGGCTTGGTGTGGCTTTTGTGCGCAATGCCTTGACAAAGTTTGCATGTGCAACTGATGATGACCACAAGTTTATCCAATTACCTTAAACGTCTATGAATCATGACACGAGTCAGCCACGGTCAGCGTGCCCAATCACAGTGCATATGTACTATGCATGACCTTGCTGGTATGAACAGGGTATGAACCGGGTAGCTTGGCATGGCTATTGTGCGCAATGCTTTGAAGAAGTTGGCCTGTGCCACTGACCATAACCACAATTTATCCAAGTACCTTAAACGGCTATGAATCATGACACGATTCAGCCACGGTCAGAGTGCCCAATCACAGTGCACGTTCGCTAGACATAAACTTGCAGGTATGAACAATGTAAAAACCTGGTGGCTCGGCATGGCTATTGTGGGCAATGCCCTAAAAAACGTTGGCATGTGCCACTGACAATGACCACAAATTTATCCAAGTGACATTAACTTCTATGAATCGTAACATGAGTCAACCACGGTCAGAGTGCCCAATCACAGTGCACGTGTAGTGTGCATGACCTTGCAGGTATAACCAATGTAAAAACCCAGTGGCTTGGCATGGCTATTGTGGGCAATGCCTTGAAAACGTAAGCATGTGCGACTGACCATGACCACAAATTTATCAAAGTGACTTTAACTTCTACGAATTGTAACACGAGTCAGCCACAGTCAGAGTGCCCAATCACACTGCACGTGTGATATGCATGACCTTGCAATTATAAACAAGGTAAAGAACCGGTGGCTTGGTTTGGCTTTTTGTGCAATGCCTTGGCAAAGTTGGCCTGTGCAACTGACCATGACCACAAATGTATCCAATTGACATTAACTTCTATTGATCATAACACGAGTCAGCCACGCTCAGAGTGTCCAAACACAGTGCAGATGTACTAGGCATGATATTGCAGGTGCAAACAAGGTAGAAAACTGGTGGCTCGGTGTGGCTATTGTGCACAATGTCTTAACAAAGTTGGCATGTGCCACTGAATGTGACCATAAACGTATCCAAGTGTCTTTAATTTCTACGATTTGTAACACGAGTCTGCCACAGTAAGATGTCGGAATATGAGTCTGACAGAGCACAAAACCAGCCCGAGAGAAATTCTCAATAAAGGTTCAGCTTCGGCCAGAACCACCTCGGTCAGCACTCCTCACTAGCCGTTAATGGTCCTCGACCGACCAACGGACTTCCTACCGAGTCATCCCCTAGTAAGCAGAATCTCCGCAAGTGCGTCCGGCTAGCGCAGAAGAAGCCGTTGCTCATGCCTTTCCTTTGTCCTGATGTATATATGGAGGATGTTCATTCCGTTCTCAATTAACCAGAACAGTTCTGCACATCATGTTCCCTTCTGGTTCCGCGGCTTCGCCGCCGTGTCTTCACTCTTCTCTCACCCTGCCTTCGCCAACTTCGCCTGCCAGCTCTCGTCGCTTCATCACTCATGACTCTTCGCTGACTCCTTGTACATCTCTCGCCTCACTCCCGTGCTCTCTCACTGCTCCCTGTCTACCTTGGAGCTCCAGCCTCTAACCTCTCTCAAGGCCCTGACGTTGACGCCCGGGGACTTCTGTTGCCCTACCACTTGTGTAATTCTGCTTGCCCGCTTCTCCATGTCTCCGTGATTCTGCCTGCTTTTGCTCCTGCCGTCCCCGCTCATTACATTCCTCTGTCATGGTATCAAAGCATCAGGTAACATCACCTGGTGTCCCGTGACCGAGTCATCGCTTTGCCGCCACCTACGCCTCCCTCCTCAAAGCTGCACGTCTCCGCCGCCGTTTCTGCCGCCCCGCGCCCCTCCGCTTCGTCAACAGCTGACTTCAGCAGCATCGCTTAAAGTACTCCTCGCGCTGACACAACGTCTTGTCATCCTAAGGAAGCCCAGCACCTAGTCTGCGCCCGTGGCCAACAATTGGTGACTTGCCGGGCAGAACAGCCGCAAGCAGTACCCGAGCCGCCGCCCACCGTCAATTTCCGAGAAGCTTCCTGCCGCCTGCCATCTGCCATCTCGTGTCACCTCCGCCTCCACAAGCACCTTCGCTCTTCTCCTTTCTCCTCATCAGCTTCATATGCTCTATCTGCCTCATCTCCTCGCCGCACTGCACCACGTCCTCACACCGTCCTCTCGCGTCGTTAGCAGCAGCAGTGGATCTCCCGCCGTTAGGAAACCGGACACCATCAGTCTTCCTGCTCCCACTGCAAGCCAACTGGGGAACAAGTCGTCACTCTCCTGACAATCAAGCGGATCAGTGTCTCTGCGCGTCATACGACTTCCTCTGCTGCAACCGACTTCCTCTTGCTGCCAGGATATCGGACACCACCAGTCTTCCTGCCCGTCGGTCTCGGGCCAACTGGGGAACAAGCTGTCACTCTCCTGAAAGCAGAGACTTGGTTGTTGCGCGCCGCCTCCCTCCTTGCCATCCTTTGCTTCCACCGCTTTGCCAACAGTCGTTCTCTTGCTCATCCGCACCTACCTCTGTCGCGCTCAACCTCCTTCCTCAAGCATGAGTTTCAGCTGGCTTCCTCAAGCCACCCTCTGCCATCTACATTGTTTGCGCCGTCTTCTCATCAGCTCATCCTCATTTGCCTCCTCGAGCCACTCTCAGCCCTCATCTGCGCTGCCTTCAGCATCCGTTGTCATCATCAGCAATCTTCATCAGCATACGTGGTTTTGCCCCTGCGCCCACTCAGTCATCCGTTGTCTTTGCCATCATCGCTTCCTCCATTTCAGCTTCCGCTCGGCACAAGGATCCGCCCGGTCGCATCGCCTTTCCCGCGACGACCTGCGCCCACGCCGAAACTTCCTGCGGCGCACGCGGTTTCACCCTTGTGCCCACTTGTCTTTCATCAGCTTCCGCTTCCTCATTGTTCGCATCTGCAATCACCTCATAGACCCGCACGAGCTAGCTGCCCGCTTTGCAGCAGCCTGCACCCACGCCTGAAACAGGTATATCGCGGCGCGTTGGCTCTTGCCTTCCCCTTGCCGCATTCTACTCCCCTACTTCACTGTGCACGTGGTTCCTCCCCTGTGCCCACTCGTCAATCAATCACCTCCTCCGCTTCTGCATCGCTTTCTGCTTGGCACAAGGACCCGCCTGGTCGCATCGCTTGTTTCGCGACGACCTGCACCCACGCCGAAAACGTTCTCATCGCACGTGGTTTCGCCCCTGCGCCCACTCAAATTCTGCCTCCTCGTCATCATCAGCATCTGCGACCAGCACAAGGATCTACACGAGCTAGCTGTCCGCTTCGTAGCAGCCTGCACCCACGCCGGAAACAGATTTCTCGCAGCACGTTGGCATCCGCCTTCCCCTTGCCGCATTCTACTCCTTTCATTCGAAGCGCACGAGGTTCCATCCCTGCGCTCACTCCGTCATTCAGCATTCTCAGCCATCACCAGCCTGCTTCATCTTCCTCCGATATCATCAAACTCACCCATCACTCATTGACACAGCATTATGCACTCATCAGCCGCCATCATCACTTCCTCCTCACCTGCCTCACTAAACCATCACCCTCACCAAACTCATCCAGGTTCCGCTCCCTGCCATCAACAGTCTCACCTTGCCCCATTATGGCTGCTCCTTCTCCTCATCAAGTTCCGCCCATTGCAGTACTGGCTGAAGACGGCTCCAACGTGCATACATGGTCAGCTTCAGTTTTGCTCCAAGCTGTCGGATGGTCTGTCCGAGGACATGCCTTCGTCAACCTCCTTCGAGGGTCTATCGAGTACAACATCGATAGAGAAAGCTTGTCCTCAGACGACTACTCCGTGAACATCCAACAGATCACCTTTAAGGCGGTTTGCGATCAACTTTGACCCCTTGTACATCCCTCCTACCTTCATCACTTCAGCTAAGCCCACACTACCCCACTGCTTTGGCTCAGAATTATTCATCAAGGGTGGTGGCGTCACTGGCTCAAAGGAGTGTGCACCAACATGCCCGTCCTACCCACACTGGCCGGTAAAATGGACCCTTTGCCCTCCTTTGGCCGCCATGAAGGGTGGAAACAAACACAGGAATGGGCTGGATAGGCATACAGGTTCCTCTACCCAGTCTTCCTGCTGCACTACAGCGTAACGGACTGTCTGTTTGGTGATCGGCTCTATGTCGGACCACCAGATCAAAGAAGAGAATCATATGCTGAGGTCAATCAGCAAGTGCGCAAGGAACTGAAAACCGTCATGCACATGACCCATCATGCCCTCGTTGACGCATATCAAGAAGACCTCGGAGAAATATGGTCCTACTTCCTCTCCTCTCGGGGACTCGGTCGCTCCATTAACATGGAACGAACCTACTCACACAGGTGAACCGTGAGATTCAAGGGGGGTGTCGGTATATGAATCTGACAGAGCACAAAACCAGCCCGAGAGAAATTCTCAATAAAGGTTCAACTTCGGCCAGAACCACCTCGGTCAGCACTCCTCGCTAGCCGTTAATGGTCCTCGATCGACCAACGGACTTCCTACCGAGTCATCCCCTAATAAGCGCAATCTCCGCAAGCGCGTCCGGCTAGCGCATAAGAAGCCGTTGCTCATGCATTTCCTTTGTCCTGCTGTACATATGGAGGATGTTCATTCCCCCCCTCAATTAACCAGAACAGTTCTGCACATCCTGTTCCCTTTTGGTTCCGCGGCTTCGCCGCAGTTTCCTCACTCTTCTCTCACCCTGCCTTCGCCAACTTCGTCTGCCAGCTCTCGTCGCTTCATCACTCGTGACCCTTCACTCACTCCTTGTACATCTCTCGCCTCACTCCCGTGCCCTCTCACTGCTCCCTGTCTACCTTGGAGCTCCAGTCTCTAACCTCTCTCGAGGACCTGAGGTTGACTCTCGGGGACTTCTTTCGCCCCTCCACTTGTGTCAGTCTGCTTGCCCGCTTCTCCATGTCTCCGTGCTTCTGCATGCTTCTGCTCCTGCCGTCCCGCTCATTACATTCCTCTGACATAAGAGTGCCCAAGTAGAGTGCACATGTACTACGCATGACCTTGCAGGTATAAACAAGGTTAAAAACCCGGTGGCTTTGTGTGGCTATTGTGTGCAATGCCTTGACAAAGTTGGCATGTGCCACTAACCATGACCACAAATGTATCCAAGTGACTTTAACTTCTTTGAATTGTACCATGAGTCAGCCACGTTCAGAGTGCCCAATCACAGTGCACATGTACTATGCATGATATTGCAGGTACAAACAAGGTAGAATAGTGGTGGCTCGGTGTGGCTATTGTGTGCAATGTATTGAAAAAGTTAGTCTGTGCAACTAACCATGACCACAAAGATAACCAAGTGACTTTAACTTCTATGAATCATCACATGAGTCAGCCACAGTCAGAAAGACCAATCACAGTGCATGTGTGCTAGGCATAAACTTGCAGGAGTAAACAAGGTAGAACACTGTTGGCATGTGCCATTGACCATGACGACAAACGTATCCAAGTGACTTTAACTTCTACAAATCGTAACACGAGTCAGCCACGGTCAGAGTGCCCAATCACAGTGCTCATGTACTATGGATGATCTTGCTGATATGAACAAGGTGAAAAAACCGGTGGCTTGGCATGGCTATTGTGCGCAATGCCTTGACAAAGTTGGCCTGTGACACTGACCATGACCACAAACTCATCCAAGTACCTTAAGCGGCTATGAATCATAACACGAGTCAGCCACGGTCAGAGTGCCCAATCACAGTGCACGTGTACTAGGTATGACCTTGCAGGTATAAATAATGTAGATTACTGGTGCTCGGTGTGGCTTTTGTGCTCAATGCCTTGACAAAGTTGGCATGTGCCACTGACCATGACCACAAAGTTAACCAAGTGACTTTAACTTCCACGCATCGTAACACGAGTCAGCCACGGTCAGAGTGCCGACTCACAGTGCACATGTAGTATGCATGACCTTGCTGGTATGAACAAGGTAAAACACCGGTGGCTTGACGTGGCTATTATGCGCAATGCCTTGACAAAGTTGGCATGTGTAACTGACCATGACCACAAAATTATCCAAGTACCTTAAACTTCTATGAACCATGACACAAGTCAGCCACGGTCAGAGTGCCCAAGAACAGTGCACGTGTGCTAGGCATAAACTTGCAGGTATAAACAATGCAAAACACTGGTGGCTCGGTGCGGCTATTGTGCACGATGCCTTGACAAAATTGGCATGTGCCACTGACCATGACCACAAACGTATCCAAGTGACTTCAACTTCTATGAATCGTAACACGAGTCAGCCACGGTCAGAGTGCCCAATCATAGTGCACGTGTGCTAGGCATAAACTTGCAGGCATAAGAAAGGTAAAATACTGGTGGATCAGTGTAGCTATTGTGCGCAATGCCCTGACAAAGTTGGTATGTGGTACTGACCATGACCACGACGTTTACCACGTGACTTTAACTTCTATGAATCATCACATGAGTCAGCCACAGTCAGAGTGCCCAATCACAGTGCACGTGTGCTAGGCATAAACGTGCAGGTATAAACAAGGTAAAACACTGGTGGCTCAGTGCGGCTATTGTGCGCAATGCCTTGACAGAGTTGGAATGTGCCACTGACCATGAAAACAAAGTTTACCAAGTGACTTCAACTTCTACGCATCGTAACACGAGTCAGCCACAGACAGAGTGTCCAATCACAGTGCACATGTACTATGCACGACTTTGCAGATATAAACAAGGTGAAAACCAGGTGGCTTGGTGTGGCTATTGTGTGCAATGCCTTGACAAAGTTGGCACGTGCAACTGACCATGACCACAAAGTTAACCACGTGATTTTAACTTCTACGACTTGTAACACGAGTCAGCCACGGTCCGAGTGCCCAATCGCAGTGCAAATGTACTATGCATGACGTTGCAGGTATAAACAAGGTATAATACTGGTGGTTCGGTGTGGCTATTGTGCACAATGCCTGGTCAAAGTTGGCATGTGCACCCGACCATGACCACAAATCTATCCAAATGATTTTTACTTCTATTGATCATAACACGGGTCAGCCACGGTCAGAGTGCCCAGTCACAGTGCACATGTACTATGCATGACATTGGTGGTATGAACAAGGTAAACGACCGATGGCTTGGCACGGCTATTGTGCGCAATGCCTCGTAGAACCGGTGTCATGGTCAGTGGTACATGCCAACTTTGTCAAGGCATTGCGCACAATAGCCACACCGAGCCACCACGATTCTACCTTGTTTGCACCTACAGGCTCATGCCTGGAACATCTGCACTCTGATTGGACACTCTGACTCTGGCTGACTCGTGTTATGGTCAATACAAATAAAATTCACTGGGATACATTTGTGGTCATGGTCAGTGGCACATGCCAACTTTGTCACGGCATTGCACACAATAGCCACACCGAGCCACCAGTATTCTACCTTGTTTATACCTGTAAGGTCATTCCCAGTATATCTGCACTGTGATTGGACACTCTGACCGTGGCAGACTCGTGTTATGATTCATAGCCGTGTAAGGTACTTGGCAAACTTTGTGGTCATGTTCAGTGGTACATGTCAACTTTGTCAAGGCGTTGCACACAATAGCCGTGCCAAGCCACCAGTTTTCTACCTTGTTTATACCTGCAAGATCATGCCTGGTAAATCTGAACTATTAATGGACACTCTGACCGTGGCTGACTTGTGTTACTTCGTAGAAGTGAAAGTCACTTGGTAAACTTTGTGGTCATGGTCAGTGGCACATGCCAACTCTGTGAAGGCATTGCACACAATAGCCACACCGAGCCACCAATATTCTACCTTGTGTATACCTGTAAGGTCATGCCCAGTATACCTGCACTGTGATTGGACACTCTGACAGTAGCTGATTTGTGTTATGATTCATAGCCGTTTAAGGTACTTGGTAAACTATGTGGTCATGGTCAGTGGCACATGCCAACTTTGACAAGGCATTGCGCACAATAGCCATGCCAAGCTACCAGTTTTTTATGTTCTTTTTGCATGCAAGGTAATGCATATTAGATGTACGCTGTGATTGGGCACTCTGACCGTGGCTGACTCGTGTTACAATTCGTAGAAGTTAAAGTCACTTGGTAAACTTTGTGGTCATGGTCAGTGGCACATGCCATCTTTGTCAAGGCGTTGCGCACAATAGCCACACCGAGCCAGTAATATTCTACCTTGTTTGAACCAGCAAGATCATGCCTAGTACATCTGCACTGTGATTGGACATTCTGACCGTGGCTGACTCGTGTTATGAACAATATAAGTAAAAGTCACTCAGATACATTTGTGGTCATGGTCAGTGGCACATGCCAACTTTGTCAATGCATTGCGCACAATAGCCACACCGAGCCACCAGTAGTCTACCTTGTTTGTACCTGCAAGGTCATGCCTAGTATATGTGCCCTGTGATTGGATACTCTGACCGTGGCTGACTCGTGTTATGATTCATAGCCGTTTAAGGTACTTGGCAAACTTTGTGGTCATGGTCAGTGGCACATGCCAACTTTGTCAATGCATTGCGCATAATAGACATACCGAGCCACCAGTATTCTACCTTGTGTGTACCTGCAAGGTCATGTTTATTATATCTGCACTGTGATTGGACACTCTGACCGTGGCTGACTCGTGTTATGATTCATAGCCGTTTAAGGTTCTTGGTAAACTTTGTGGTCATTGTCAGCTGCACATGCCAACTTTGTCAAGACATTGCGCACAGTAGCCGTGCCAAGCCACTATTATTCTACCTTGTTTATACCTACAAGGTCATGCATAGTACATCTGAACTGTGGTTGGACACTCTGACCGTTGCTGACTTGTGTCATGATTCATAGAAGTAAAAGTCATTTGGATACATTTGTGGTCATGGTCAGTGGCACATGCCAAATTTGTCAAGGCATTGCGCACAATAGCCACACCGATCCACCAGTATTTTACCTTGTCCATACCTGTAAGGTCATGTCCACTATATATGCACTGTGATTGGACACTCTGACCGTGGCTGACTCATGTTATGATTCATAGCCGTGTAAGGTACTTGGTAAACTTTGTGGTCATGGTCAGTGGCATATGCCAACTTTGTCAAGGCAGTGCGCACAATAGCCGTGCCAAGCCACCAATTTTTACCTTGTTTATATCTCAAAGGTCATGCATATTAGATGTGTACTGTGATTGGGCACTCTGACCGTTGCTGACTCGTGTTACCATTCGTAGAATTGAAAGTCACTTGGTAAACTTTGTGGTCATGGTCAGTGGCACATGCCAACTTCGTTAAGGCCTTGCGCACAATAACCACACCGAGCCACCAATATTCTACCTTGTTCGCATTTGCAAGGTCATGCCTAGTACATCTGCACTATGATTGGACACTCTGATCGTGGCTCACTCGTGTTATGATTCATAGCCATTTAAAGTCACTTGGTAAACTTTGTGGTCATGGTCAGTGGCACATGCCAACTTTGTCAAGGCATTGTGCACAATAGCCACACCGAGCCACCAGTATTTTACCTTGTTTATACCTGCAAATTCATGCATATCCGATTTACGCTGTGATTGGACACTCCATCCGTGGCTGACTCGTGTTATGATCAAGAGAAATACAAGTCACTTGGATACATTTGTGGTCATGGTCAGTGGCACATGCCAACTTTGTAAATGCCTTGCGCGCAAGAGCGACACCGAGCCACCAGTATTCTACCTTTTTTGTACCTGCAAGGTCATGCCCAGTATATCTGCACTGTGATTGGATACTCTGACCGTGGCTGGCTCCTGTTATGATTCATAGCCGTTTAAGGTACTTGGTAAACTTTGTGGTCATGGTCAGTGGCACATGCCAACTTTGTCAAGGCATTGCGCACATTAGCCGTGCCAAGCCACCGGTTTTTTTAACTTGTTTATACATACAAGGTCATGTATATTAGACGTGCATTGTGATTGGGCACTCTTACCGTGGCTGACTCCTGTTACGATTTGTAGAAGTTTAAGTCACTTGGTAGAGTTTGTGGTAATGGTCAGTGGCACATGCCAACTTTGTCAAGACGTTACGCACAATAGCCACACCGAGCCACCAGTATTCTACCTTGTTTGTACCTGTAAGGTCATGCCCAGTATATCTCCACTGTGATTGGACACCCTGACCGTGGCTGACTCTTGTTATGATTCATGGCCGTGTAAGGTACTTGGTAAGCTTTGTGGTCATGGTCAGTGGCACATGCCAACTTTGTCAAGGCATTGTGCACATTAGCCGTGCAAAGCCACCGGTTTTTACCTTTTTTATACCTGCAAGGTCATGCATATTAGATGTGCACTATGATTGGGCACTCTGACCGTGGCTGACTCGTGTTACGATTCGTAGAAGTTAAAGGCACTTGGTAAACTTTGTGGTAATGGTCAGTGGCACATGCCAACTTTGGTAAGGCATTGCGCATAGTAGCCACACCGAGCCATCTGTATTCTACCTTGTTTGAACATGCAAGATCATGCCTATTACATCTGCACTGTGATTGGACACTCTGACCGTGGCTGACTTGTGTTATGATCAATAGAAGTAAAAGTCACTTGGATACATTTGTGGTCATGGTCAATGGCACATGCCAACTTTGTCAAGGCATTGCGCACGATAGCCAAACCGAGCCACCAGTATTCTACCTTGTTCGTACCTCTAAGGTCATCCCCAATATATCTGCACTGTGATTGGACACTCTGGCCGTGGGTAACTCGTGTTATGATTCATAGCCGTTTAATGTACTTGGTAAAGTTTGTGGTCATGGTCAGTGGCACATGCCAACTTTGTCAAGGCATTGCGCACAATAGCCACATCGAGCCATCAGTATTCTACCTTATTTATACCTGCAAGATCATGCCCAGTATATCTGCACTTTAATTGGACACTCTGGCCGTGGCTGACTCGTGTTATGATTCAAAGTCGTTTCAAGTCACTTGGTGACCTTTGTGGTCATGGTCAGTGGCACATGCCAACTTTGTCAAGGCATTGCGCACAATAGCCAAACCGAGCCACCAGTATTCTACCTTGTTTACACCTGCAAGGTCATGCCTAGTACATGTGTACTATGATTGGACACTCTGACCGTGGCTGACTCGTGTTATGATCAATAGAAGTAAAAGTCAATTGGATACATTTTTGGTCACAGTCAGTGGCACATGCCAACTTTGTCAAGGCGTTGCGCACAATAGCCACGCCAAGCCACCAGCATTCTACCTTGATTGCACCTCCAATATCATGCCTAGTACATCTGCACTGTGATTGGGCACTCTGACCATGGTTGACTGGTGTTATGATCAATAGCCGTTTAAGGTACTTAGTAAACTTCGTGGTCATGATCAGTGGCACATGCCAACTTTGTCAATGCATTGCGCACAATAGCCACACCGATCCACCAGTGTTCTACCTTGTTTACATCTGCAAGATCATGCCTAGTACATCTGCACTGGGATTGGACACTCTGATCGTGGCTGACTCGTGTTATGATCAAAATAAGTAAAAGTCATCTGGATACATTTGTGGTCATGGTCAGTTGCACATGCCAATTTTGTCAAGGCATTGCGCACAATAGCCGTGCCAAGCCACCGGTTTTTTACCTTGTTTATACCTGCAAGGTCATGCCCAGTATATCTGCATTGTGATTAGACACTATGACTGTGGCTGACTCGTGTTACGATTCGTAGAAGTTGAAGTCACTTGGTAAACTTTGTGGTCATGGTTAGTGGAATATGCCAACTTTGTTAAGGCATTGCGCACAATAGCCGCACCGAGCCACCAGTATCCGACCCTGTTTGCACCTGCAAGATCATGCCTAGTACATCTCCACTGTGATTTAACACTCTGACCGTGGCTGATTCGTGTTATGATCAATAGAAGTAAAAGTCACTTGGATACATTTGTGGTCATGGTCAGTGGCACATGCCTACTTTGTCAAGGCATTGCGCACAATAGCCACACCAAGCCACCAGTATTCTATACTTTTAAAACCTGCAAGGTCATGCCCAGTATATCTGCACTGTGACTGGACACTCTGACCGTGGCTGACTCGTGTTATGATTCATAGCGGTTTAAGGTACTCGGTAAACTTTGTGGTCATGGTCAGTGGCATATGCCAACGTTGTCAAGACATTGCGCATAATAGCCGTACCAAGCCACCGGTTTTTTCCCTTGTTTATACCTGCAAGGTCATGCATATGAGATGTGCACTGTGATTGGACACTCTGACCGTGGCTGACTCCTGTTATGATCAATAGAAGTAAAAGTCACTTGGATACATTTTTGGTCGTGGTCAGTGGCACATGCCAACTTTGTAAAGGCATTGGGCACAATAGCCACACCGAGCCACCAGTATTCTACCTTGTTTATACCTGCAAGGTCATGCCCAGTACATCTGCACTGTGATTGGACACTCTGACCGTGAATGGCTCGTGTTATGATTCATAGCCGTTTAAGGTACTTTGTAACCTGTGTGGTCATGGTCAGTGACACATGCTAACTGTTCAAGGCATTGCGCTCAACAGCCACACCGAGCCAATAATATTCAACCTTTTTTTGCACATCCAAGATCATGCCTAGTACATCTGCACTGTGATTGGACACTCAAATCGCGGCTGACTTGTGTTATGATTCATAGCCGTTTCAAGTCACTTGGTAAACTTTGTGATCATGATCAGTGGCACATGCAAACGTTTTCAAGGCATTGCGCACAATAGCCACACCGAGCCACCAGTATTCTACCTTGTTTATACCTGCAAGGTCATGTATATTAGATGTACGCTGTGATTTGACACTCTGACCGTGGCTGACTCGTGTTACGACTCGTAGAAGTTAAAGTCACTTGGAAAACCTTGTGGTCATGGTCAGTGGCACATGCCACCTTTGTCAAGGCATTGCGCACAATAGCCACACCGCGCCACCAGTATTCTACCTTGTTTATACCTGCAAGGTCATGCCTAACACATCTGCACTGTGATTAGACACTCTGACCGTGGCTGACTCGTGTTATGATCAATAGAAGTAAATGTGACTTGGATATATTGGTGGTCATGGTCAGTGGCATATGCAAAGTCTGTCAAGGCATTGCGCACAATAGCCACACCGAGCCACTAGTATTCTACCTTTATACATGTAAGGTCATGCCCAGTTTATCTGCACTGTGACTGCACACTCTGACCGTGGCTGACTCATGCTATGATTCATAGCCATTTAAGGTACTTGGTAAACTTTGTGGTCATGGTCAGTGGCACATGCCAACTTTGTCAAGGCATTGTGCACAATAGCCGTGCCAAGAGACGGGTTTTTTACCTTGTTTATACCTGAAAGGCCATGCATATTAGATGTGCGCTGTGATTGGGCACTCTGGCCGTGGCTGACTCATGTTATGATTCGTAGAAGTTTAAGGTACTTGGTAAACTTTGTGGTCATGGTCTGTGGCACATGCCAAATTTGTGAAGGCATTGCATAAAAAAGTGGTGCCAAGCCACCGGTGTTTTTCCTTGTTTGTACATGCAATGTTATGCATATGACATGGGCGCTGTGATTGGGCACTCTGACTGTGGCTGACTCGTGTTACGATTCGTATAAGTTTAAGTCACTTGGCAAACTTTGTGGTCATGGTCATTGGCATATGCCACCTTCGTCAAGGCATTGCGCACAATAGCCACACCAAGCCACCAGTAGTCTACCTTGTTTAGACCTGCAAGGTCATGCATATTAGATGGGCGCTCTGATTGGGCACTCTGACCGTGGCTGACTCATGCTATGATTCATAGCCATTTAAGGTACTTGGTGAACTTTGTGGTCATGGTGAGTGGCACATGCCAACTTTGTAAAGGCATTGGGCACAATAGCCACACCAAGCCACCAGTAGTCTACCTTGTTTAGACCTGCAAGGTCATGCATATTAGATGGGCGCTCTGATTGGGCACTCTGACCGTGGCTGACTCATGCTATGATTCATAGCCATTTAAGGTACTTGGTGAACTTTGTGGTCATGGTGAGTGGCACATGCCAACTTTGTAAAGGCATTGGGCACAATAGCCACACCAAGCCACCAGTAGTCTACCTTGTTTAGACCTGCAAGGTCATGCATATTAGATGGGCGCTCTGATTGGGCACTCTGACCGTGGCTGACTCATGCTATGATTCATAGCCATTTAAGGTACTTGGTGAACTTTGTGGTCATGGTGAGTGGCACATGCCAACTTTGTAAAGGCATTGGGCACAATAGCCACACCAAGCCACCAGTAGTCTACCTTGTTTAGACCTGCAAGGTCATGCATATTAGATGGGCGCTCTGATTGGGCACTCTGACCGTGGCTGACTCATGCTATGATTCATAGCCATTTAAGGTACTTGGTGAACTTTGTGGTCATGGTGAGTGGCACATGCCAACTTTGTAAAGGCATTGGGCACAATAGCCACACCAAGCCACCAGTAGTCTACCTTGTTTAGACCTGCAAGGTCATGCATATTAGATGGGCGCTCTGATTGGGCACTCTGACCGTGGCTGACTCATGCTATGATTCATAGCCATTTAAGGTACTTGGTGAACTTTGTGGTCATGGTGAGTGGCACATGCCAACTTTGTAAAGGCATTGGGCACAATAGCCACACCAAGCCACCAGTAGTCTACCTTGTTTAGACCTGCAAGGTCATGCATATTAGATGGGCGCTCTGATTGGGCACTCTGACCGTGGCTGACTCATGCTATGATTCATAGCCATTTAAGGTACTTGGTGAACTTTGTGGTCATGGTGAGTGGCACATGCCAAAGTTGTGAAGGCATTGCGGACAATAGCCACACCGCGCCACCAGTATTCTATCTTGTTTATACCTGCAAGGACATGTATATTAGATGTGCGCTGTGATTGGGCACTCTAACCGTGGCTGACTCGTGTTACGATTCGTAGAAGTTAAAGTCACTTGGTAAACGTTGTGGTCATCGTCAGTGGCACATGCCACCTTTGTCAAGGCATTGCGCACAATAGCCACACCGAGCCACCAGTATCCTACCTTGTTTATACCTGCAAGGTCATGCCTAGTACATCTGCATTGTGATTGGAAACTCAGACCGTGGTTGACTCGTGTTATGATCAATAGAAGTCAAAGTCACTTGGATACATTGGTGGTCATGGTCAGTGGTACATGCCAACTTTGTCAAGGCATTGCGCACAATAGCCACACCGAGCCACTAGTATTCTACCTTGTTTATACCTGCAAGGTCATGCCCGGTTTATCTACACTGTGACTGGACACTCTGACCGTGGCTGACTTATGTTATGATTCATAGCAGTTTAAGGTACTTGGTAAACTTTGTGGTCATGTTCAGTGGCACGTGCCAACTTTGTCAAGGCATTGCGCACAATAGCCGTGCCAAGACACNACAATAGCCACACCGAGCCACCAGTATTCTACCTTGTTTGCACATGCAAGATCATGCCTAGTACATGTGCACTGTGATTGGACACTCTGACCGTGGCTGACTCGTGTTATGATCAATAGAAGTAAAAGTCACTCGGATACATTTGTGGTCATGGTCAGTGGCACATGCCAACTTTGTCAAGGCATTGCGCACAATAGCTGTTGGGAAACCGTGTGGTGACAGTTCCAACAAGGCCTGCCGGGTCTTCTATGTTCACGGCTTCTTTTGTGTTGGTTCTGAGTCTAAGCGTGAGCTTTCTGGTCGCGTCACGCTATGTTTCTGGAAGTGGAAGACAATTGTGAGACAGTCACTCCTGTGAAGGGAATAACGCAATTGCGCATTCGTTTTTGGACATGGACATGATCTGAACAGTTAGAGGACTTTTCATGAGCTCTCCAACGCACCAAACCGTGCACAATTTGGATAACTGTAGCTCCCGCTACGTCAGTCGAAGCGCAGCATCCCAAACTAGCCGATCACATGGCGGCGCGCACCACGTCGTCTGCCGAGGCGCCTTCACACATCAAGGACCCATCAAAACGCCATTCTGGAGGTGCAGATGTCCCTATATGTAGTGGCGGTGCCTCTTGCGCCTTTGGGGCCTGTTTTCATGAGGCAATCATCGAGTTTTGTGATGGGGACTGATGTGGGTTGAAACCCGTTCGCGGACCTCCTGTCGGAATTTTGACAAAGTCCCCGAGTAACAAACTGTACTTCTGAGTTTCGGACTCCGAGCCAGGATTTTGGCTAAGTCCATCAGTAACAAAACTGCACTCCTAAATCCGGCGGATCATCCACCGGACGCCTCGGCAGTCCTTCCGGAGCAGAATCCCCTGACGGCATTTTGTTACTCGTTCAGGTGTATTATCCATCTCTGGTCGAACCGCTGCCGACTCCCAGAGCCGCTGCGCACACCCCAACTTTGGAAGCCCATATCTCCCTCGTTACTTGTCCGATTCAGGTGAAACAACTTCCACAGCATTCAGTGAGTTGTCCACTTTCAGGGACATTCCTCCATTTTAGTATTCGATCCATCATCGATTCGTCGGATCCGTCGACAAGCATTTTCCCCTCTCCTTGTCCAATCACGGTGCAGGTATACTGGGCAGGACCTTACAGGTATAAACAAGGTAGAATATTGGTGGCTCGGTGTGGCTATTGAGCGCAATGCCTTGATGAAGTTGGAACGTGTCACTACCCATGAACACAAATGTATTCAAGTGACTTTTACTTCTATTGATCATAACACAAGTCAGCCACGGTCAGAGTGTCCAATCACAGTGCAGATGTACTAAGCATGGTCTTGCAGGTTCAAACAAGGTAGAATATTGGTGGCTCAGTGTGGCTATTGTGCGCAATGCCTTGACAAAGTCGGCATGTGCCACTGACCACAAAGTTTACCAAGTGAGTTTAACTTCTACAAATTGTAACACGAGTCAGCCACAGTTAAAGTGCCCAATCACAGTGCAGATGTATTGGGCATGACCTTGCAGGTATAAACAAGGTAGAATATTGGTGGCTCGGTGTGGCTATTGTGCACAATGCCTTGACAAAGTTGGCATGTGCCACTGACCATGACCACAAA
>SZWC01003170.1:108267-123443 GCA_023375785.1 Penium margaritaceum | reverse complement strand
TGGCATGTGCCACTGACCATGACCACAAAGTTTACCAAGTGACTTGAACTTCTACGAATCGTAACACGAGGCAGCCACGGTCAGAGTACCCAATCACAGCGTACATCTAATATGCATGACCTTGCAGGTATGAACAAGGTAAAAAACTGGTGGCTTGGCACAGCTATTGTGCGCAATGCCTTGACAAAGTGGGAATGTGCCACTGAACATGATCACAAAGTTTACCAAGTACCTTGAATGGATATGAATCATAACACGAGTCAGCCACGGTCAGAGTGTCCAATCACAGTGCATATATTCTAGGCATGACCTTGCAGGTATAGACAAGGTAGAATAATGGTGGCTCGGTGTGGCTATTAGGCGCAATGCCTTGACAAAGTTGGCATGTGCCACAGACCATGACCACACATGTATCCAAGTTACTTTCACTTCTATTGCTCATAACACGAGTCAGCCACGGTCAGAGTGTCCAATCACAGTCCACATGTACTATGAATAATCTTGCAGGTGCAAACAAGGTAGAATACTGGTAGCTTGGTGTAGCTATTGTGCGCAATTCCCTCACAAAGTTGGCATGTGTAACTGACCATGACCACAAATGTATCCAAGTGACGTTTACTTCTATTGATCATACCACGAGTCAGCCAAAGTCAGAGTGTCCAATCATTGTGCAGATGTTCTAGGCATTTTCTTGAAAATTCAAACAAGGTAGAATACTGGTGGCTCGGTGTGGCTATTGTGTGCAATGCCTTGACAAAGCTGGCATGTGCCACTGACCATGACCACAAACTTTACCAAGTGACTTTAACTTCTACGAATCGTAACATGAGTCCGCCACGTTCAGAGTGCCCAATCGCAGTGCAGATATACTGGGCATGACCTTGCAGGTACAAACAAGGTAGAATACTGTCAGATCGGTGTGGCTATTGTGCACAATGCCTTGACAAAGTTGGCATGTGCCACTGACCATGACCACAAAGTTTACCAAGTTCCATAAACGGCTATGAATCCTAACACGATTCAGCCACGGCCATAGTGTCCACTCACAGTGCAGATATACTGGGCATGACCTTGCAGGTATGAACAAGGTAGAATACCGGTGGCTCGGTGTGGCTATTGTGTGCAATGCCTTGACAAAGTTGGCATGTGCCACTAACCATGACCTAAAATGTATCCAAGTGACTATTACTTATACTGATCGTAACAAGAGTCAGCCATGGTCAGAGTGTCCAATCCCAGTGCAGGTATACTGGACATGATCTTATAGGTCTCAACAAGGTAGAATACAAGTGGCTTTCTGTGGCTATTGTGCGCAATGTCTTGACAAAGTTGGCATGTAACACTGACCATGACCACAAATGTATCCAAGTGACTATTACTTCTATTGATCATAACACGAGTCAGCCACGGTGAGAGTGCCCAATCACAGTGTAGTTGTACTAGGCATGATCTTGCAGATGCAAACAAGGTAGAATACTGGTGACTTGTTGTGGTTATTGTGTGCAATGCCTTGACAAAGCTTGCATGTGCCACTGACCATGACCACAAATGTATCCAAGTGACTCTTACTTCTATTGATTATAACACAAGTCAGCCATGGTTAGAGTGTCCAATAATAGTGCAGATTTACTAGGCATGATCTTGCAGGTGCAAACAAGGTACAATCCTGGTAGCTCGGTGTGGCTATTAAGCGCAATGCCTTGACAAAGTTGGCATGCTCCACTGACCATGTCCACAAATGTATCCAAGTGAGTTTTATTTCTATTGATCATAACACGAGTCAGCCACGGTCAGAGTGTCCATTCACAGTGCACATCTGATATGCATGACCTTGCAGGTATAAACAAGGTAAAAAACCGGTGGCTTGGCACGGCTATTGTGCGCAATGCCTTGACAAAGTTGGCATGTTTCACTGACCATGCCCACATAGTTTACCAAGTACCTTAAACGGCTATGAATCATAACACGAGTCAGCCACGGTCAGAGTTTCCAATTACAGTGCACATATACTGGGCATGACCATGCAGGTATAAACAAGGTAGAATACTGTTGGCTTGGTTTGGCTATTGTGCACAATGCCTTGACAATGTTGGCATGTGCCACTGACCATGACCACAAGTGTATCCAAGTGACGTTTACTTCTATTGATCATAACACGAGTCAGCCACAGTCAGAGTGTCCAATCACAGTACAGATGTACCAGGCATGATCTTGCAGGTGCAAACAAGGTAGAATGCTGGTGGCTCGGTGTGGCTATTGTGCGCAATGCCTTAACAAAGTTGGCATGTGCCACTGACCATGACCACAAATGTATCCAAGTGACTTTTACTTCTATTGATCATAACACGAGTCAGCCACAGTCAGAGTGTCCAATTACAGTGCAGATGTACTAGGCATGACCTTGCAGGTACAAACAAGGTAGACTACTGGTGGCTCGGTGTGGCTATTGTGCGCAATGCCTTGACAAAGTTGGCATGTGACACTGACCATGACCACAAAGTTTACCAAGTACCTTATACGGCTATGAATCATAACATGAGTCAGCCACGGTCAGAGTGTCCAGTCACAGTGCAGATTTACTGGGCATGACCTTGCAGGTACAAGAAAAAGTAGAAGACTGGTGGCTCGGTGTGGCTATTGTGCGCAATGCCTTGACAAAGTTGGCATGTGCCACTGACCATGACCACAAATATATCCAAGTGACATTTACTTCTATTGATCATAACACGAGTCAGCCACAGTCAGATGTACTAGGCATGATCGCAGTGCAGATGTAATAGGCATGATCTTGCAGGTGCAAACAAGGTAGAGTTTTTGGTGGCTCGGTGTGGCTATTGTGCGAAATGCCTTGACAAAGTTGGCATGTTCCACTGACCATGACGACAGAGTTTACCAAGTACCTTTAACGGCTATGAATCATAACACGAGTCAGCCACGGTCAGAGTGTCCAATCCCAGTGCACATATACTGGGCATGACCTTACAGGTATAAAAAGGGTAGAATACTGGTGGCTCGGTGTGGCTATTGTGTGCAATGCCTTGACAAAGTTGGCATGTGCCATAGACCATGACCACAAATGTATCCAAGTGACTTTTACTTCTATTGATCATAACACGAGTCAGCCACGGTCAGAGTGTCAAATCACAGTGCAGATGTACTAGGCATGATCTTGCAGGTTCAAACAAGGTACAATACTGGTGGCTCGGTGTGGCTATTGTGTGCAATGCCTTGACAAAGGTGGCATGTGCCATTGACCATGACCACAAAGTATACCAAGTGACTTTAACTTCTACGAAGCGTAACACGAGTCAGCCACGGTCAGAGTGTCCAATCCCAGTGCAGATATACTGGGCATGACCTTGCAGGTATGAACAAGGTAGAATACCGGTGGCTCGGTGTCGCTATTGTGTGCAATGCCTTGACAAAGCTGGCATGTGCCACTGACCATGACCACAAATATATCCAAGTGACATTTACTTCTATTGATCATAACACGAGTCAGCCACGGTCAGAGTGTCCAATCCCAGTGCAGATATACTGGGCATGACCTTGCAGGTATGAACAAGGTAGAATACCGGTGGCTCGGTGTCGCTATTGTGTGCAATGCCTTGACAAAGCTGGCATGTGCCACTGACCATGACCACAAATATATCCAAGTGACATTTACTTCTATTGATCATAACACGAGTCAGCCACGGTCAGAGTGTCCAATCCCAGTGCAGATATACTGGGCATGACCTTGCAGGTATGAACAAGGTAGAATACCGGTGGCTCGGTGTCGCTATTGTGTGCAATGCCTTGACAAAGCTGGCATGTGCCACTGACCATGACCACAAATATATCCAAGTGACATTTACTTCTATTGATCATAACACGAGTCAGCCACGGTCAGAGTGTCCAATCCCAGTGCAGATATACTGGGCATGACCTTGCAGGTATGAACAAGGTAGAATACCGGTGGCTCGGTGTGGCTATTGTGTGCAATGCCTTGACAAAGGTGGCATGTGCCATTGACCATGACCACAAAGTATACCAAGTGACTTTAACTTCTACGAAGCGTAACACGAGTTAGCCACGGTCAGAGTGCCCCATCACAGCGCACATGTAATATGCATGACCTTGCAGGTATAAACAAGGAAAAAAACCGGTGGCTTGGCACGGCTATTGTGCTCAAAGTCTTGACAAAGTGGGCATGTGCCACGGATCGTGATCACAAAGTTTGCAAAGAACCTTAAACAGCTTTGAATCATAACACGAGTCAGCCACGGTCGGAATGTCCAATCACTGTGCAGATATACAGGGCATGACCTTGTAGTTATAAACAAGGTAGAATATTGGTGGCTCAGTGTGGCTATTGTGCGCAATGCCTTGACAAAGTTGGCATGTGCCACTGACCATGACAACAAATGTATCCAAGTGACTTTTACTTCTATTGATCATAATACAAGTCAGCCACGGTCAGAGTGTCCAATCACAGTGCAGATGTACCAGGCATGATCTTCCACGTGCAAACAAGGTAGAATACTGGTGGTTTGGTGTGGCTATTGTGCGCAATGCCTTGATCAATTTGGCATGTGCCACTAACCATGACCACAGATGTATCCAAGTGACTTTTACTTCTTTGAATCATAACACGAGTCAGCCACGGTCTGCGTGTCCAATCATAGTGCAGATGTACTAGGCATGATCTTGCAGGTACAAAGAAGGTAGAATACTGGTGGCTTGGTGTGGCTATTGTGCGCAATGCCTTGACAAAGTTGGCATGTGCCACTGACCATGACCAGAACGTTTTCCAAGTGACTTTCACTTGTACGAATCGTAGCAGGAGTCAGCCAAAGTCAGTGTTAGAAAAAGGAAAACCATCAGATCATCTTGATCCACAGCTCTACAAGGCTCGGCACAACATCAACAAAAATGAAAAACAAGAGGGCCGAGAGAGAGATCCCCATCTCTCTCTTGACCCTCCTGTCTATCCTACATGGCGGGGCATGGTATGGCTGTGGGCAGGCCTCTTTAGGTACCCCACCGATCAAACCATCCGCAGCCCTACTCTCTCTACTCATCCTATGGGAGCCCTGAAGAGCTGACAGACCAACTCTACCAGACGAGGTATATTTGGACAGGTTTTGGACAAACAGGGTATGTGGTTTGGCAGACGAAGCGAGAGTGCAAGCATGAGCTCCTCTCGACTCTGAGTCTGTTGACGTGGCGAGGAACAGGAGCACGCGGAAGACACTGCTCTTTCTAAAGATGCATCCTGCGCTCATAAATTGTGCAAAGGCAGTTGGAAGGATCGCGGCCGTCGCCGAGCCAAGAGGTGCGGTCCTTCCGTCATCTCAAGACAATCGGCCGAGAGATCGGCGACTATAAGAAGGTACCGCAGAACCGGAAGATCTCGCTTGTGGATCGCACCGAGGGCGCTGGGCATCCGCCAACCTCGATCTGTCGATGATCGAAGATCATCGAGCGGTGTCCGGCAGATCCTGTGCATGAGAACCTGAAGACACAAGGATACCAGACTAATGAACACTTGTACTTTTCTGCTCTCAGTTAGTACAGACATACAAGTAGCCGTAGTTTTGTATTTGTTATTACTTCGTCTATGCGTAACCATTCTGAACAAGCTTGGTACCATTGGAAAGCTTGTGAGACGAGTCGTGTAACTGTGCCTTCAGCTCATGCTCTTGAATCGCACAGTCTGTGACATTATTCAGGCAAGAGTGCCTGTGTGTGTGAGAGTGGTAACACGTGTATGAGAGAGCATCACCAGCAGTCCAGTAGAGAGTTGACTTACCAGAGTACTGCGTGTGAAGATTCCTAAAGATTCTGGTATGTAAATTTCAATATTTGGTATCAGATCAGGTGGCATCTTCAGATCTACGCAATCATGGCAGCAACAATCGACCATGGAGATCACTTCAAAGTCGCACCTTTTGACAGTGATGACTACTATACATTCGCATTCAACATCGAGATGGTCTTTCTGAACAAGGGCCTTTGGGGAGTCGTCTGTGATCCTCCCACTGTCATATTACCTGCAGGAGCGTCACCTGAGGAACAAATCAGTTGGAACTGGCATTGTGACCAGGCCTTTTCAATTCTGGCGCTGAACTTAACAGAACGAATCAAGTTTATCATCGTAGACAACAATCCAACCAACCAGCTTGGAAGGCCCTGAAGAGTCGCTATGAAAGGACGAGCGATGTTAAACTGGGAAGTCTCTTGACAGAGTTTCACACACAATGGATGGAAGAAGGAACACGCTTGGAAGATCATGTGCCCCATCTCAAGCACCAAGCAAGCCGTATCGCATCAATGGGAGAGGCGATATCTGAGAGAGTTCTAGTACTAACCCTTTTTGGTGGACTACCTGCCAGATTCAAAGACACCATCAACCGCCTTCTAACTTTTCAGAAACAAGGGAAGACCTTTGATGCTCAACTTCCTGAACTCCGAACAACACTACAGTAAGCCATTGATGCGCAAGGAAGAGCCGTCGGTGGAGCACCTGGTGCTGCCGCAGGAGCAGCTGCAGCAGCAGCACTACCTGGAAACCAACCATACTCGTTGACTTTGGAGAAGGCTGTTGAAGAGCTTATGTTGGTTGAAGAGCAACATATCAAGGATAATGGAGATGAAGCTGGCCTTGTGACCAAAAATCAAGGACAAAGGACAAAGAAGTTCGGAAGCTATGGTAACGGCAGTCATGGCTCTTGTACACACGTCAACAACTGAAATTCATCGACCCCTCATTCACCACGGGGATAGGTTCCACCAACTGATCGAGTGTGATGGACGTGCAAGCAGAAGGGGCACATTGCCGTGTACTGCCCCAAACAGCGTCCAAATGTTGCTCGTCACTATGGTTCTTGACGACCACATCAAGCAATGCTGACTACTTACAAGTCTACCGTGGCCGCCTTTCTTACAGGGTCTACAAAAGCACAGGAATTATCAGATGGAGAGGACAACTTTCAGTTGAACCTTCTATCTGAAGGACCAACCCTGCCTGACGGGGACATGTCAGCTACACCACCAGACCTTTCATTCTATGACTCAGGACCAGCAGATTCAGCATTTCACACCCTGACTGAAGAAGAGTTTGTGACTGAAGAATTGGCCATGTGCTCCATCGACAGTGCCCTTCGCCTGGCTGCTTGCATCTTGGCATGGATCATGGACTCTGGGTGTACGAAACATATGACCTGCAAAAAGGACTGGTTCATCAACTTCAAACGTTTTCTGATGCCACAAGAAGTCCGCCTTGGTGACGGAAGAACTATCCCGGCCTACGGCCAAGGGACAGTGAAAGTTGGAAACCCGGCAACAAGGACTTTTGAGGACGTACTTTATGTTCCATATCTTGCTGTAACTCGTTTCTCAGTCACCAAGCTCAACGACAAATGTTTCAAATTTGTGTTTGACACTGACAAGAACTGCAAGGTGTACAACCAAGCATCTCAACTGGCAGCCGTGGCTACACGAATGGGAAATCTGACCATCTTTGACACCAGTGAACCATCAAGGCATTCAGCAATGCAAGAGATGGCTTTTGTAGCTTCTGCTCCTACACGGACAAAGACATCTCTGGCAAATCCAGCAGAACTTTGGCACAAGTGGCTGGCACACGTCAGCTATTCAACTCTAACCAAAATGGGTGCAGATTCAGTTGCTTATGATCTTCCGGACAGCCTACAGCAAGACAAAGAAGCACCCATGTGCAGTGGCTGCATCACAGGCAAACAACATCAAGCGTCTTTTCAAACATGGAACCCATGAGTGCCTGGAACTCGTCCACATGGATCTATGCTGTAACAAGGAAGGCTCCCTCTCCAACAAGTACTATGTCCTCGTCATTCTGGATGACTACTCAGACGTGGTCCGGACTCAGATTCTCCGCTTCAAATGTGATGCTGTCGAATAAATCAAAAATTGGGTTCGACAAGTTGAAAACGAAACCAGCCCAACCGTGAAGAACATCCGAACTGACAATGGAACAGAGTTTGTCAACCGCAACTTCAAGGCCTTCTACGATGAAAGAGGCATTCAGCATCAAACCACAGTAACATACACTCCACAACTGAATGGTGAAGCCGAGAGGATGAATCAGACCCTCCTTGAAAGAGTCCGGACTATGCTTCATACAGCTGGCCTCTCATCCACATTTTGGGCTGAAGCTCTTCACACTGCAGTATACATCACAAATCGTCTCCCCACAACTAAGCTGCCTGCAGGTACATCCACACCCTACGAAGCATGGACCGGAAACAAGCCTTATCTGGGGCACATTCATATTTTCGGATGCACAGCGCATGCCTGGATCCGTCTAGAAGAGCGCTCCAAACTGGACCCACGATCTAAAGTCTGTATCCTCCTTGGATATGAGACACGTGACATCTATCGACTCTGGGATCCAGACTGCAAACGAGTGATTTGCAGCAGGTAGCCCATCTTCAATGAACGTTTTTCAACCGTGCACTTGATACAACACCACCAGAAGTTACACCCACTGTCTACATTGAAACAACGCTGCCACCTCTGCACAATTCTCTCTCGATCCCACACCCGACGGTCACGCTGGTGCCCTTCCCCTTGTGGTTTCAGAGGAACACCGTCATGCTCCTTGCTCTCATAGAAAGACACCTCCAACACCCCGTCACAGTCACGACTACAGCAGTCGGCCATGTCAGAAGATTGCAGGTGCTGCCGCAGAGTGGAAGCGGTCGGATAGACGAGCGTTTCAAGGTGGGCAGGAGCACGAGCAGAAGCGGAGTGGAAACAGCGATAGGATGATAATTGGAAGCGGAGGATGAATAGGAATGACAAGGAAAGGCCTGGGCGCAACACCAAGGGTGTGAGCGCTGAGATCTTTGCAGGATGGAAGTGGACGCAGCACCTTGGGAGCAGAATGGAAGCTTCCTTGAAGGTGCGGGCGTTGCTGACGTGTGAGTGACGTTTAGCTGAAGTGAGAGGGCGCAGTGCAAGAGCACGGGCGCTGAGTTGAGAATGGAGGACAGGAGAGACTGGAGGCGGCCCAAAGGGCGAGCCTGAAGGGAATCCAATGGATTGATTATAGAATGTAGAGCAAGCAATACAAATAGGAAAGGTCTAGCCTAGCGCGCTTCGTCGAGCGGGCATAGAGATAGCGGCTCGGGCAAGTGCAAGGTTACGGAGCGCCTCGAGACCACGATTCGGCTTTGCTAGCCGTACGCATAGGGGAGTGGTGAGTGCAGACACGATCTTCGCAGGTGCATTTTGCCTAGGCCGTTGTGGTATGCGGCCGTTGGTTGGTCTTGGCGAGGCTCGCACAGCTTGTTGGTCGTAGGACCGTTTGAGTGTTGACCTTGTGACTCCGGAGATGAGCCTGCCTCGACACTGTTTATTTTTTCAGTGGCTGCACCCCTTGAAGCGATCTACGAGATAATATCTGACACACCCCTTAGATCGGGAGAGGGGTGCAAGTCTTGAATAGTAGGCCTGTGAGTCCTGCTTCTGTGGGAGTGCAGCACAGGGAGAGCTTGGGAGGTTTTGGAGGCGGTGGACGCCTTAGCACCAGGTTGTAAAGAGAAGAGAGAAAACCTGGGCGATACAGCAGCTTTTGAGCAGTGGTAGAGGGGTCTTCAATGAGGGGAGAGGAGCAGTTTGTCAGTAGTGTGGGTGAGAGTTCAGTTGAGTTGCAGTGGGGCAATGTGGGTTTGCAGTAAGAGGCTGACTGATTTCGATCACGTGTCCATACAGTTCTCGGACTTGGGCCGTACTTGGATCTGCGCAAGTTATGGGCAGTGACAACTCAGCGAAGGCAGGCAATCCAGATCTGTGAGGTCATGTGATGCGTCTTCATGAAGTAGTCGGCTTCTCGCAGTAGGCGATTGATGAGGAGTTTGCCGTGGGCGGGGGCTGAGGTTAGCAGTGTTGCGTGAATTGTGCAGTAGCTTGTGAGAAAGGTGTGGAGAGGTGCGTGAGAGTTGTTGGAGAGGATGAGGCGAGGTGGTCGGTCAAAGTGTTTGGTCTGTTGATTTAGCCAGTCCCTGAGTGCAGGGACAGCCCCAGTCAGTGTGCGAAGAGAAAGAACAGTGCAGTGCTGTGAGTATTGATCATCAATGAAGAGGAAGTGACTGTGACGGAAAGTGGAGTATGAAGTTGGAGGCAGGATGAGGGCGATGTGTAGGGAGTCAAAGCTGCATAGAGAGGGGTGAGAAGAGAGAGGAGGAGAGGAGGACACGGTGTACATCTCAAAGCCATACTCCTCAGATCCAATCTCAGTCACAGGCTCAACTACTCCTAACATGACAGCATTGTTAGGAGCAGGGTTCGCAACAGCAGGAATAGCAGGCGAGGATGGGGTTTCCATGTTGTTGGCTGGGGTTGAACGCCATTTTGAGCGTCCCATCCGGTTGTAGTAGCACTGAAGACGCTGTTCAGCCCAGTTGGGTTGTTCTCCATAGGACTTGCCAGGATTCTGATCTAGCCATTTGTCAGTAGAGCGATGATCACATACCTGAGGTGGGTGGTTGCGGCGGCCACACTTGGTTCCTTTGAAAGGACCGTGGCGGATGATGTAGGAGCAGGCGGGAAAACGGTTGAACATGCGATTGTCAGTGGTGGCGGCCATGGTTTCGAATGAGTTGGTAGCGATAGTAGTCTCGCGCACTTGCTTGGCGACATAATCCTGCTCTGCTGCCATGAGTTGNCGCCATTTTGAGCGTCCCATCCGGTTGTAGTAGCACTGAAGACGCTGTTCAGCCCAGTTGGGTTGTTCTCCATAGGACTTGCCAGGATTCTGATCTAGCCATTTGTCAGTAGAGCGATGATCACATACCTGAGGTGGGTGGTTGCGGCGGCCACACTTGGTTCCTTTGAAAGGACCGTGGCGGATGATGTAGGAGCAGGCGGGAAAACGGTTGAACATGCGATTGTCAGTGGTGGCGGCCATGGTTTCGAATGAGTTGGTAGCGATAGTAGTCTCGCGCACTTGCTTGGCGACATAATCCTGCTCTGCTGCCATGAGTTGGGGGCCGATGACGGCGAGGGTCAGTTGGTCAACAGGTAGCTGCAGCAGGATTTGGCGAATGATGTCATACTTACTAGGAAGGCCGGAGATGATGCCGGTGCAGACGACGGCCGGAGGAGGGTCAATCTTCATCTCCTTGAGATCGCGGGCAATGGTGCTGACGGCTGCAATGTAGCTACCCATGTTGGTATGAGCGGCAAAGGGCACGGAGAAGAGTGACATGATTTTGATTTTGCAGGCGGTGGAGGTGTTATTGCTGAAGCGATCTTCAAGGGCTTTCCACACTTCATGGGTCTTGCTGCCAAGAGTGCGGATGTCTTCATGCAGTTCAGGGGATGAGGTGGTCATGATGGTCATTAGGACGGTGCTGTTGGCGACTTCCCAGGAGGTGCGGCTGCTAGTGGTGGGGGCAACGGGAACAGAGGGGGAAGAGGCATTTGATGGAGCAGGGTGAGATACAGATCCACCGGAGGGGTCTCCCCCGGGAGTTGTTGATGTAGTTGCAGTTGAGGAGGAGGAGGTGGCTTCAGGAGGTTCTATTCCAGTGTCCGAGTTGGTGATCAGATGGCTGAGGGTGACTCCTTCAACGTTTCGAGTTCCAAAGAAAAGTGACATTGAGTAGCTCCACAGCTTGTAGTTGCTGGTACCATCTGGCTTTACGGTGAGCTTCGGGAGACCAGACAGAGTCAGAGAAGATGCCATGATGAAGTTGATGATGAGATGAAGATAGTTTAGGATGTTCTGCTACGGCTATGAGAGTGTGCTAAGGGATACCACGAAATTGATGTGCTTTGATTGCGGAAATGCTCTTTGAGGAAATGAGGCTGGGTGCAGGGGCGGAACCTCGTGTACTGATGACAGAGATGATCGGAGATTGCTTGCTGATGAAGTGGGCGCAGGGGCAGAACCTCGTGCGCGCAATTTTCCAAGAGGAGGTGGTATGGTGCTGCCACGACACCTTTAGTCAGAAGAGGCGCTGTCACCGCAGTTCTTCTGGCGACCACAGCTCTTCGAGGTGAGGAATTTTAACAGAAGTGGGTGCGGCCGATGATGGCGAGCACGATGGGTCCAGGGATGTTACTTGTGCTCTGATACCATGTCAGAAGATTGCAGGTGCTGCCGCAGAGTGGACGCGGTTGGATAGACGAGCGTTTCAAGGTGGGCAGGAGCACGAGCAGAAGCGGAGTGGAAACAGCGATAAGACGATAATTGGAAGCGGAGGATGAGTAGAAATGACAAGAAAAGGCCTGGGCGCAACACCAAGGGTGTGAGCGCTGAGATCTTTGCAGGATGGGAGTGGACGCAGTACCTTGGGAGCAGAATGGAAGCTTCCTTGAAGGTGCGGGCGTTGCTGACGTGTGAGTGACGTTTAGCTGAAGTGAGAGGGCGCAGTGCAAGAGCACGGGCGCTAAGCTGAGAATGGAGGACAGGAGAGACTGGAGGCGGCCCAAAGGGCGAGCCTGAAGGGAATCCAATGGATTGATTATAGAATGTAAAGCAAGCAATACAAAGAGGAAAGGTCTAGCCTAGCGCGCTTCGTCGAGCGGGCATAGAGATAGCGGCTCGGGCAAGTGCAAGGTTAGGGAGCGCCTCGAGACCACGATTCGGCTTTGCTAGCTGTACGCATAGGGGAGTGGTGAGTGCAGATACAATCTTTGCAGGTACGTTTCGCTTGGGCCGTTGTGGTATGCGGCCGTTGGTTGGTCTTGGCGAGGCTCGCACAGCTTGTTGGTCGTAGGACCGTTTGAGTGTTGACCTTGTGACTCCGAAGATGAGCCTGCCTCGGCACTCTTTATTTTCTCATTGACTGCACCCCTTGAAGCGATCTCCGAGATAATATCTGACAGGCCAGACTTACCAGACCTCCGACATTTTGTCAAATCGGGTTTCTGTCTACAACCGAGCTCTCTGCAGACGACGACCTTGATCACACAGCACTACTCACACGAGTGGTGGAACCCACCTATTTCAAAGATGCTATGCGTTGCCCAGACGCAGACCTATGGCACAAGGCAGCTCAAGAGGAGCTTTCTCAGCTTCATAAACAACACACATGGGATCTGGTCCGTCGACCACCCAACACGCCCATTGTCATGTGTATGTGGGCGTTCAAGATCAAGCTGACCAGTGCAGGTACACCTTATCGTCACAAGGCACGTTTTGTCGTGCGGGGTTTCAGCCAAGTTCTTGGAGTAAAGTACCAAGACACTTTTGCACCAGTGGCCAAGTATTCATCCATCAGGGTGATTCTCTCTCTGGCCACCAACAACAAGTGGCATCTCCATCAGATGGACGTCAATAGTGCCTTCCTCAACGGTGACCTTAAAGAAGTCAACTACATGATCCAACCACATGGTTTTCTGTCCCCATATCACCCCGACCATGTTTGCAAACTCAACAAGTCCTTGTATGGTCTCAAGCAAGCTCCACGACAGTGGAACCTCAAGATCCATGAGTTCTTCCTGGTCCAAGGTCTCCAACGCCTGCACTCTGACCACTCAATGTACTTTCGCGGCGGGTCCAACCTCCTCGGCATCATCCTCTACGTGGACGACCTGATTCTGTTTGGACCATCCCCCTCTGTCCTGGATACTCTCAAATAGCAGCTTTCTTGCCGTTTTGAGATGACTGATATGGGGCCTCTCAAGTACTACCTTGGGATTCAAATCACCCATGACTTCGTGCATGGTCATGTCACACTGACTCAGGCTACGTATGCTCAACGTGTGGCTGACAAATTTGGGCTTGGAACATCCACTTCTCAACCTACTCCACTCTCCAAGGACCATGGCCTCGCCAAACCAGTCACCACAGTCACACCCTTGGCTTCCTCAGAAGATGTCCAAGCTTTTCCGTGTGTGGTGGGCTCCCTAATGTACTCTTCCGTGGCTACCAGACCTGACCTCTCCTTTACTGTTCGCCTCCTCCGTGAAGGATGTTAGCACCCTACTGCTGCTCACGTTGTGGCCGCCAAGCGCAGCATTCGCTACCTTCGTGGATCCGCTTCCCTTGCAATTCGTTACTCCTCTGGCAACAATATTCTCCAGAGATTCTGCGATGCTGATCTCTCTGGTGATCACACTTCAGCTGCTCCACCTCTAGATATGTCTTTCTTCTCAATGGTGGACCCGTAAGCTGGCATAGCAAGAAGCAATCTGTGGCCGCTCTCTCCTCAACGGAAGTTGAGTACATTGCCGAGAGCGAATGCACAAGAGAAGCGGTCTGGCTTCGTATGCTTATGAGCGAGCTCGGCTTCAATCAACGTGAGCCTACGCCCATCCACTGTGACAACAAAGGGGCTATCGGTCTCTCCGATGACCCAGTTCTTCATGACCGTACCAAGCATGTTCGTTGGCAGTACCATTACGTTCGCGATGCTGTTGCGGAGGGTGAAGTCGTCATGCACTACCTTCCTACTACCGATCAAACTGCTGATATCTTCACCAAAGCTCTCTCTGCCGATCATCATGTTCATCTCTGCACTCGCATGGGTCTTCTCTCCTCGTCCTGACTCTCCTTGGCGCTACCCTTTCCTCTCTTGCTTCCTCCCGCTGCCGCTTGTTCCCGGTGCTCTCCTTCCGTTCCCCCCATATGAGGTATTGGAATGGACGGAGAGTGCTCTTGGTGGGACCGTCCTTGCTTCCCGTTTCCGTGCCCCCTACATGAGGCGTTGGCACGGACGCGAGTTGCGCACAACCATTCTCCCCACCCTCTTGTGCTTCTGCCTGCCGTTGCTCTTTCTCTTTTCCTGCGCTTTTCCTTCTTCTCGCGCCTCGATCCTTGCATAACGCCAACACCCTCTCCCCCTGCTCTGCTTTGCTGCAGGTTCCATGCCACTCCAAACTGCAAATTCTCTCCGTCGTTTGCTCTCCTCTGTCAGAGCCCCATGGGTGGGCTGTGTTCAGCTCACCCTGCGGGCAGGATGCGCGGGAAGGGGTCCACTCCCCCAAGACCGGACAGGGTGTGCTGTTGGGACCGGTCTATCTCTCAGCCGCGGGGCGTTGCCTGGGCTACAAAGTTCCCACCGGCCCAATGTACACCCTGCGTCTTGCTGCTATGGACTTCTCTTTTCTCTCTCATGCGAGGCTCGTGTGGCCCGGGGGGGATCTCTTTTGACGTGTATTCCCGTGCCTCGCCCGGTTCCTCTTTTGTTGCCCCCACCTTC